>VWZF01003010.1:111454-176454 GCA_013396755.1 Sclerurus mexicanus
TTTTTTTTTTTTAGGGGTAAGAAAGGCTTCTTGCAGTGAAATCTGCCTTCTGGAGTGAGGGTATATCAATAAAATAACATCCAGTTCGGAATTGAGAATATTTACAAAATGAGTTAAAGGTTTTCTGTTCCCCAGCTGTTTCTCAAAAGGCTCACCACCAAGTTGTTTCATACAAAAAAATTTTAAGTAATTTTAATTAACACATGCCCCAAACATTTTAAAATACATTGTGACAGATTATTTAAAGTTGTTTTATCTGTCATGGATAGGCTAGGCAACCTATTATGAGATGGACATGTTCTTCATGGATTTCTTTCTTTTGACAAGAGTCACTTGTTTTACATGCAAATTTGTCATCTTAAATTTATCCAATATATAACCATTCTCATCCCACAACCATGCTGCTAATCATGTACAGTATCAGTGTACTACTTAATTCCCACTCGAACACTATCGGTGAGCCTTGAAGGAGAAAAGGCAACTTTTCACTTTGAAAAGTTGCACTTGTGGTGTCTCCACAGCCTGATACTAACTCTTTTGAAATATTCCTAGAGACAGTCTCCCCACTGAATCAGCCTTAGCTAGTTTGAAATGCTACCATGTGTGATAGGATAGTTTCTTGGGAATGGCACCATGTATTGCAGAAGCACAAATGGTCATCTGCAATATTCACTGAAAACTTTAGGGAAAGTAGCTACCCTTAAGATAACCAACTACAAATTTCCTGGGTAACATGCCAAGGGATTACCAATAGGACATAGACTGCAGCTGAAATTTTCACAGAAAGAAGCAATTTCTGGCAGCAGAATTAAAATGCCTCGTCATGCTTGTCAGAGCATTTTCTATGTGAGTGGCAGCCTTCAAAGAAACAATTGAAAAGTCTCCCAACAATCTGAAGAGTGACAGTCCCAAACCATCTTGAAGCAAACCTGTCTGTTGTCATGACTTGTTTGGCAGAATAAGAAATTTTCTTTACTAGAAACTTATGACCGAGCCTACAAAACAGCAAATTATATATAACTGGTCTAGTGGAAGGTGTCCCCACAATGGCAAAGAGATTGGAACTAGATGATTTTTAAGGCCCCTTCAAACTGAAATAATTCTATAATTCTGTGTGTGTATGATTCAAGCTTCTAATCAAATTTTGAGTACTAATCAAAACACAGAATATTACCACTTTTGCTGTCTTTATATAATATGAAGGATGCATTCTGCTTGGATAAACTTAGGAAATACTTTAGAGGAGGTTTCCAAAGAAAACTTATCAAATTTTTATAACCTTTTACAAAAATATGCACCTAGTAGTGCTCAGAACACTTCAGATGGTTTGGTTTACCTCTGAATAATGTGCTACCAGTGTTTGATCTGGAAAATGGGTTCTGAGAAGCCCACCTTTCCTTTTGACACCACTAAGTCAAACAATCCAGGGTATAACCTCAGCTAGTGTCAAAGATGTTATTGCTGAAGTCAGTGGAAGTGCACTGATTTACATTAGCAGAAGTTCTGGCTCTGTGCCTTCTTTTGTCTTCCATCCCAGTTTCAGGGTTATAACAGACCACTCTTGAGTCAACTGGAAGGATTAATCTGATGATTTGGTATTTCAGGGATTAAATGCAGCCCATGATGGAGCATATGGTATTCTTCTGCCTTTTAGTATTCCTATATTATGCATCTAATGCAATCTGTTGCCACAGAAATAGGAAGCCTGATAACCTGCAAGAAATAGAATAAATAGATTTGCAAACAAGAGCACCCTGTATAAATTATGAAAACAGCACACAATCAGTTTATTATCCCAAGAAAATTAATTGATTGAAGTGTGTGAGCATTTCTGAACTTTTGAAAAACAAACTATCAAAGCCATAGATTATATAGGTCTTTAATGCAAAAATAAAATTAATAACCAGCCCAGCCAGTATTAAAAATTTTGTGGCTAGAGAATTCATCACTCTATTGACCCAAACTTTGGATGGGTTACATAGACCAGCTGTGATTAAAACACACACAGTTTACCTGCCTCAAAACTGCATCAGGTTACTCTGGGTTAAACTGAATGCCACAAGCTTGGATTAATCCAGAAGGACTTTTACCTCCTGCACTAAAATATGAGACTACTGCCCGTTCTGTTTCAAGTTGTATCACAGCAAACATTCTGTGTAAGAGGATACAACAGTTTATACTGCAAATGCACCACAGTTTCTGCCAGCACAGAACTGGCTTTTATTTTTTTCCGCTCTTTTTTTTTCCAAGTATTCCAAAGCACTGCCTTAATCCTTCTTTAAACAAAATTATCTTTAGGCTCATTAGGACTCTGGAGTTCATCGTAACTGGCACCAAGCAGCAAACAGGCAATGGAAAGGAACTGGGTATCAGCAATGATAATAGGCAACTTGCATGATTCTTCAGTGCTGAAATACCCTTCTGCCATGGCTGGCTGTAAGTGAATTGGCTGGACAGATTTTCCAGATCCCCTGAACATTCCTAAATTACTATACTCACCCAATTACAGTCCTCAGGGGTCACATTTCATTTTCTGAAAACTGGTAACAGGCCACCACAGCTGATGAAATGATGTGGGTATCCAGGCAACTATTGTGCTGTTTGATTAATATAGCAAACACTTGTGTGGCATGATCTCACATATTTCCAAATGTTCCACATGATCTGCCTTGAACTGTAGACCATAAAAGTTTGCCTTATAGTTACACTCCCAGTCTTGCATAGATCAGATTTTCCAGGTGAAAACATTTATTAGCACTTCTTATTACGCTCCTCTTTGTGTGATTTAACCCTTGACTTGTGCATGAATCTGTTTAGAAACCAGAGGCTGATTTCTGCTTTGTCTTCTTCTCTCTTTTCTTCTTTGGTAAAGTTTATTCACTTCACTCTAAGCCAGTTAGCTATAGGAAGCTTTCAGGTATTACAACAGGTAGATTTGCCAGAGATTTTTAGTTCAGAATGCAATGCCATGCCAGTTGTCATTTTCAATAGCTATAGCATGGATATACGGTAAGGGAGGAAAAGGGTACAAAAAATGCAGCTTCTCATTGCCAGAGAAATAACAGAGATCTCTAAAATACCCTAGGTCTCTCACTTTAGTGAAGAGTATCCAAGCACTGCTTCCCCTTCAGATGCCCTAAAAGTACATTTTTAATAAAAGCAGACCCAGCAAGTGGCACCAGGACCATAAACTACACCTAGTTTCTGTTTGAACCGCACCCCTTTCTGCAGACAGCAGATACACTCTGCTTTGCAGCTGCTGGAGGGACAGGAAAGATGGAAAGAAATAGCACGTAGCTGACGTGTTCCCTAAGGAAACTCTGGGGCTGCGAGCGTGGGCAGCACCAACTGCCTGTCCCATCTAGCAGTTTTGGTGGAGTACTCAAGGGGTTAATGGACCCTACAGTGGAGTGTTTGCTTTCGTCTGTTTGAAGTCAAACATCTAATCTTTATCTGAGGTGACAGGTTTAATGCCTTTTGTCTCTGACAAATTTTTACCCTAAGAGGAATGCAAACACATATATCGGTGTGGTTTTATAAGTGTTCATCTCAGCAAGCCAATATTGGAAGCTTCATCCTCTAATAAACAGCAAAGCCATGAGCTTGTGCCACTTGCTTAAAAAAAATTATATCCCTTACATCATTTAAATGATTTTACTTTCGATCTGTCAGGGGTCAGGTACTTTGACGGAGCTTTAGGCAAAGCGAAGTATCACTGTTCAGCAATGCCGAATTTCCTTCTGTCTCTTTTTTTTCTCTTTCCTTTCTCTTTCTACTGCTTCTTATTTAATGTTTGCAAAGTGCTCTATTGCCAGCCTGATCAAGGGAAAAGCCTATCTCTTGCACATGGCAGAACACGTTTTGGTCAGCAGAAATTTGCTTTAGACTAAGTCTCTCATTCTGGCATGTTATTCTCCCTTCCTGTGGAATCAGAGAAGGGACAAAGGAAAAAATTAGTGCTGATACAGTCTATTTTAAATAGGCCAATGAAGATTCATGAAGCCATGGTAGTTTGCAGATTTTTTCTATTTTTATACATAAATAATCTTTATATACCTGGTTACAGCAAATACTGTCTAATTCAAAGTGGCTTTCCATCACCTCTGACTTATTGGGAAAAAAACTAGGTTCTGCTTTGACTGAAAGTTTTGCTATAGATCTGAAGCATAAAACAGTTAACTAACAAAATCTGTTATAGCTCAGTAGTTCTGGTTCGATGTAGGACATCCTTGCTTAAGCAGCATCTCAGTAACTCCACGTCTGGAAGGTATGATAATGATGAAAATAACTGCTGGAAAAGCCATTGTGTTGTATCCTGAAGTTTTCATTTTGGCTTAACCATAAAAAAAGGTGGAAGAGAGTTTTTTTTTCTATTAGTGGACATTTGGAAATCCAAAGTGTTTGGTTAGATCACAAATTAAGTGTAGATTGAAGGTCTTGGATTTGTCTCTTAATCGAGGTGGGAGTGTAGAGAAAAATTGCAACTTCAGGATGCTTCCAGTCAACCAAGGAAAAATTGTGTTAAGTGATGTCAGTCAGAATTTTGATCATCTAATTCTCTGTCTATAGCAAAATTGGGGTCATGTTTGTTCAAGTCATGTTTAACACACTTCTCACACCCAGAGTTTCTAGTGTACTTCTTAGCCCATTTTCTCTTGTCAAGTGTTTCCAGTACCCACTGATAATGATGGACAAAACTTTTCATTAATATAACATGCAACAACACTACTATGGTATTTGAGAAGTCACCACCTTTCAGATCTTTTGCCTCCAGGTGTAGACCTCCTAGGACAGAATAGAAGATGCAGGCTGTGATATTTGAACACAGCATTTCCAGATTTTTTTTCAGTCTCATATTGTTACTTTCATTATGGGTCACAAAAGTGCATTCTTTTAAGGAAGGACTCAATACTCCACCAAAAACGTCTAACTGATGATGTCATGGAGTGCCATGGTACCATAGCATAATGGCTCTCCAAGAAATCCTAACATCCACCCTCATGGGAAACCTATATCCACAGTGACTCCCTGAAGTCTCTTGCAGTCATCCTGACCAGGAAATTTGAACTTCCATTTGATTGAGAGTTTGGGCATATGCAAAACTGCAGTGCAAACACACCTGAACTGGTGGACAGGCCCTGCAAAGTGAGGACCATGAGTCTTTTATTCTCAGCTATTGCAGTGGTTGAGAGCACTTGTGTCAGGTTGTGTTGTAGCTGGAAGCCCTGCTCCAGAGTGGCAAATTGCAGCACTGGCACCAAAGCTGCTGTTATCACTTTCAGCTCCAAACTGCTCTCATCTTTGTGCTTCACTACTGCGAGTCAGTGTTTCTGCTTGTCAGGTTTTGGTTTCACAAGAAGTGTGATCACAACTGGATCCATGCCAAGGACATACTTGCTACAGAGTTTCTATCAGACTTCGGTTCCTTGGTAGCATCATAAGCAGACAGACATAAATGGATGGGAAAGTGCTCTCCTAAAGCTATCCAATGGTACCTGAATAAGCTCTATTTCCATGCTGTGTGTTGAGACTATCCTGCTGGGTCACAGCAGGAGAAGACCTGGGGGAGAAGTCCCAGACAGGTGGCAGGTTTGTTTGTGCTGTGATGAGAATCTGGTCCCATAGATCTTTGCTCGATTTTCAGGTTGGGTTTTGCTGGTATAGTCCCTGGCTGTGCCCTTTCCCTTCTTCTCCTGCCAGCAGGTTGAAATGTCAGTCACCTATTCCCTGTTTTAATCTGCCAGTGCTCACTGATGTAGAGCCAAAGAGGAGTATAAGCATAGGTAGCATACTGATAAGGTTATACGATGCTACTGTGACTGTACAATGTTGCTTTTTAGTTTTATTTTATTTTCCTTTAACGATGTCATTTGGGAAGGAAAAAAGGTGAAAAAAGCCTATCTTGGTGCAGTTGGGAACCTCTCCAGCCACTCCTCATGGTTTCCACCACCTTGCTATTTTCTGTGTCCAAATATTCACCCCCCTGCTATGCTGCTGTGCTGCTGAAGATACATAGAACCCAAAGGAAGATGAACCTTTGGGTACCCAGGATGGAGAGTGAGGCAAAGAACAACCTTCCCTGGTGGCAAGGATAGCTGGGGTGCCAGCCACTTGGTCCCAAGCCACCACCCCGCTCCTCAGCTGCTGGCTTTTCCAACATGATCTATAGAGCGATGCTGACAGTAGATTTTCTGGCAGCAATAAAGGTGGCCCGATTCAGAGAATAATTACTGTATGCAAATGAGTGTGATTTTCCTGTGCCCTTTTATGGATGACTCTGCTCTGCCATTCATCAGGGCCACAAATTTCACTTGGTAGGAGACGGATTTAAAGAGACAGCCGCCTCTAGAGCTTTGTCTCGGACTTACTAAATCCATGCTTAAGTGTCTTCATAAATAGACGTGCATATGTTATAAAAGGGATGGCAGATTCCAGCCTCTTTATCTATGTATTATTGCTTAGAAAACTGTTGAGAAAACATCCAACTCTATGGCCATACTGTATATGAAAGCTTTCACTGCTTTGAATAACAGTCTCTTCTCAGATCAGGGTTATATGTGGTTTTGTATGGCCTCTAGTGTGTTTTTTCTCTCTCACTGTGTCCTTTATGATGTTTATACGATATGTGCTTCAGTGTGCAGTGGAGGAGGGAGAGAGCACTATATTTTTTCTGATGACGATTAGTTAACGGCTATCACGTTCACTGTAGTAATGGCAGAGGCTGCACTCACAGCAAGAAGCCTCGGTATGTTTGTGCTGTTGAGGTTCAGTCCATCTGATAGCTGGGAGGAAATGTTCTACAGTCATGATTTTCTTGTCATGGTCTTGATCTGATGATGCCATCAATATATTGCAGTAAGGGGGAAAACCTCACAGCAAAAAAAAGAACCAAATCAAGATTTTTTTTCTGACCACAGTGTGAGTCTGGTGGGTTAGCAGGAAAAGAAAACCATGATGAAGTCAGTCTGTTGTTATTCCCTGATGCTGGACACCAGAACATGATGGTGTGTTCACAGGAAATCTGTAGTACTTAATGTGTCACTGCTAAATATCAGTTTGTGCACTTGCTCCCAGTGTGCTGTGCAACCTCCTCCTCAGCGCATGGAGGAGAGGGGAAGGAGAGTGCTATAAACAGAACAGGTCTGTCTGTCACTGGGCTGTCTTGTTACTCAGATGGCAGCAATATACCGGTGTGAATACGCTTTTGTTCCAGTGCCACTCAAAGAGAGGAGAGAAACTGTGATGTTTCAGTGTTTATCGACAGTGCGCACCACTAGAGGCCATCACACACTTCTCTAAATAAATATCAATTAATGCACTTGGTGTTGGAGAAATTTGGGAGATGGATCCTAGGCCCTTTAATCTACTCTCTCAGCACCAGTACTTTGGTTCAGAGTTCAGCTCCTTCAGCCCAAAGATGTGTGCAAGATACGCTTCACGAGTGAAGCTGTTTTAAGGAAGCATTTGGCCGAATGGAGGATGCATCAGACATTTCTTTTCCTTTGAATATGACAAGTAGGTAACAAATGAAAGTGAAAAAAACAGATCAGGAGCACATTTCCCTTGGGCTATCAAGAAGAACAGCAAACAACATTTGCAGGTAAATGGGTCAGTAGGGAAACTTTACCTGCTTCTAAGTTTGTGCCTTTTTCACTTCTACTTCTGGCAAATTTCTTCAGTCTTGGAGAAACAGGATTGGACTGGATGCCTTCATCCAAACCACCCCACTACTTGTGATGAACTGCAATCATTTGCACCACAGACTTAGTTGTCTGGCTCTGGGCAGCTAAGGAGTTATTTGGGTTGAGTAAACATTTTTTGACATTTGGAGGCACGGATGATTTTCTGATATAAAGAAATTGAGTAGTCCTGGGCATTCTAATTTTTGGGTGGAAAACCAGGAAAATTCCTGATTGTGATTTAAAACTAGTAAAAGTAAAAATCCTGAAAGGATTTTATTCCAAAACTCAGAGCTGAAGACTGGAAGTATAAAACCTCACTAACCAAAACTAGTGCCACTGATCCTGCAGAGCTTGCAGAGATGCTACCAGTACTTCCATGTAGGTCTGTGACTAATCTGAACTCCACACTGAAGAACCTGATGCCCATGCTCACCCAAGGAGGAGAACAGTAGAGAAAAATGTTTGGAGAGTGAAGTTAATTATCAGTGGTAAAAAAAATATCAACCTTCCTATATTATTAAGAGGTATTTATCCTATATCTGTTGAGCTGCTGTTCTAATGTAGGTTGACCTCCGACAAAGATTCCAATAATTTGACATTCTTGCATTGCGTTAATAGCCAGAGTGACTCAGTGGGAGACGGATGCTGACTTACAACTTCAGAGACAATCTGCTCTGTGTCCCATTATTATTTCTGTTAAGATGTTAAGACGAAGCTTCAGCCTCAATAGGTTTACATGTAGCGTTGGTGTGTAAGACATTAAATGAGTCATGAAACTGTTTCCCTGATTCCCTGTTTTCCAACCATGGCTGGCATCAAGTGGACATCCTGCATTGCTGCTGGGAAGTGTTTCACAATGGAGGTCAGTCAGCTTTATGTGCCATCAGGCACTGGAGTACTTTTGACTTTTTTCTTTGGTTCTGAACATGGCCCTGACATTCAGAGTGGCCATCCCCATAAAGGGCAAACTTGGTATTATGAAATTGCATGCTGTCCAAGGCAGCCAAGGGCACTGATGGCAGGAGCTGGTGGTATGCCCTGTTGGACCTGGCTGAATTCCTACCAGCCACAAGGTGCTGCTGCCACTGTGAAGTCTGCTTGAAAAGTGTTCAACCATTGTGTTGTTCACACAAATTCTACAGATGCTGGGCAAACTAACTCTGGAAGGACACCATGGGACTTTCCAGTAGCCTAAGAGAAAATTCGATCTAGGACTTACAAAATAACCAGTGGGAGGTTAGGGAATGGAGCAAGCAACTCCAAAGAGAAGTTTTAAATAAGTATATTTAATTTTTTTTTTTATATACACCCACAAGACATTTAAGACTGAGACCTTTTTAGACTGATTAACCCAATGCCACTGGTGGTATGTGTGAGTGAGAATAAGGCACAAATTTCAAAACTGCTTTTCTCTGTTGCAAAATCTCCAGATCAGAGACACAGCAAAGGGAAAGAATGGAGGAGAAATGGTCATTAAAGGGGGAACATTCACAAAAGTTTTAATGGAATGTAAATCTTCGTGTGACTCTATCCTTTCCTACCTGCAACTTTCTTTCCTCTTCTCCAACCTCACCCTCTTCTGACCCACTGTGAACACAACTGAGAGACAGCCTCTGCAGCCTGGGTCTGGATATTGCACCCCATATGGTTTGAATACATACACAGCATAAAGTCTGGAGTTACTGTTATACATTTATAATAGTCCACACTCTATGCTAGTCACTTGCCAAGCATTCAAGAAGGGAGGTTTCTGCTCCAAGGAGTTTGCCATCTGAAAGTGGTGACAGAAGCTGACAGAAGGTAGGGGTGAAGCAACAGGAAGTTTGCATACAGCCAGCTGGACATGGCAGGAGCAATTTAAAGTAAAGATTGGAAGAGGTCCTGCAGGTGATCTCTGGGAGGTCTTGCTGAGAATCCAGATTCATGTAGGTGAAGTCACAGAGGCAACCTGACAAGGAGATAAACAGGCTGTCAGTATGGGAGTCCACCTAACTAAGCAAACCAGATTGACTTTTTTCTTATTTTTGAATAAAGGCACTGTTTAATTTAGATGACTAAATACAGCAAAGTTCCCTATTCAGTCTGACATTTTTTTATGTGTAGAGGTTTCTATGAAATTTGAACCAATATGTTTTTTCAGCTAAATTTTCACCAGCTGAAGTCTACTTGTAACTAGCTCTTCTGCTGAATATTTTTCTTTTCAAAAATCTATTGTGTTTCCTCACATTCATGGAAAAGTGTTTTGCCAGGAGACGAGTAGCTACACTACCTCAAGCCAGAGACTTTTGTGTCCATTACCCATAACACCTTAAAGTGGACAAAAGATTTCTGAAACACACACTGAGACATACCACGAGGGGATAGTTAAAAGAAAATAGAACATCTTTTCAGTCAAAACATCCTGCAATATCTCCACATAATGCTTCATGGCATATGACAGGAAGAAGATGACATCTCTCATCACTAGTCAAAAATAAAAATCATGTCAAGTATGAATTGCCTTTGAAAAAAAACCTGTACATGATTTTCATGGTCAGACATCCTGGAAAACTTCCAAAAAGAGGGAAGAAGGAGGGGAAAAAGAAAATGGGAAAAAAAGAGTGTTATTGATTTCCTCATTGGGAATGTTATATAACCTTCATATTTTATTAAAAAACTTTACTCTCACTTTGTGAAAGGTCCTTTAGCACATTATGTCATTTTGTAATACAATAGTTTTCCAGCTCCTTCCAGCCCCATCTCCCCGACGTGTTCTCTCAAGTGTAGTTATTTTTTTTCCTTTTCAAAAAAATATTTCTGATATAATGTTTGCAAGTGTTAAAGGGGTACACTTTAGTGCAGCATAAGTTAATGCAGATGTCAGGTGACACTCAGAACACGACAACATATTTCAAGCAAAACATGGGAATGCTTCAGCTAAAAACCTTATTTTTGTCCTGAGGCAGACCCTCATAGTCTTTGTTTTAAGAACACAAAACTTCTTTTTTTTTTTCCCCTCCTTGTAATAGTGGATTCCAGCTGCAGGACTCCTCAACTTTTCCTTTCCCCCTTCCTCCTTCTCCAGTTCTCCCCCTTCTCCCCTCCATCTCTCCCCCTCCTTCTCATCCGGCATCTACTCATGCACACATACTCTCTAACTTTTTGTTTTTAGTAGCTGCTGCCCCATAAGAAATGCTATCCAACAGACCTGGTGCCTGTCACCGCTTCCCATCACATGCCTGGTAATTAAACTCTGACTGATTTATTGACTGACAGCCAACAAATCCCAACCCAGTTTTTATGATATACATGCTTCCCCAGGCTAAATTCACTCAAACAACAGCCCAGCTGAAAAGGAGGAGGAAAGGAGAAAAAAAAAAGAGTGATAGAGAAAAAGCACTACACAAGCGCACATACACACACACTCACATACAAAAAAATCTGGTATTGGTAGATGAAGGGGAGACATTTTGCAAAGAAAAAAAACTCAGCACAACATCTCTTTCAAATCCAGACTTGGAAGGGGAAGGGAGGGAGGAGGAAAGAAGTAGTAAACATCATTACTTCAGCTTTAAGATTCATTTGAAACGTCTCACGTACAAAAGAGCTCTGAAGGGGAAAACAAGACGTGCTTGCAGCTAATATTACAGTCAAGTTCCAATTTTACCTAAGGGAAAGCAGCTTTATTAAAAGTCATGACTGAAATTGCGTGACAGGTGCCAATATTCTCCACCCTGACAGATGTGTCAGTTTGCGAATGCCATTTTCTTGTCAGCGGTCCCTAGATGGAGTTGCTCCCATCACCATTTGTCTCTCTTCCAGCTAGATCACACATGCCCGTCGCTTGCCTCCAAGCTGCGCTGCGTTGTTTGATATGTGGAATCTTCACAATGAGACTTATTAAAAGACAGTCCATTATTTTTATTTAGAGCATTTCCAAAACAAGCAGAGCGCGCAGAGATAATTTAAAAATTGTACGGCGGGTCATCTCCAGGCCAGAGCGGCTCAATTGTAAATGCATAAGAAAGCAGTGTTTCCCCCGAGCCCCTCCTCATCCCTCAGTTCATAATGAGGTTGATTTGAGTGACATTTAACCCTTGAATAATGGCCCTTCGAGTCAGCAGAACTCTGTAGCTGTGCTCCGCAGAGGCAGTTCAGCCTGAAGGATTAATTCTGCTCAGATTTTTCCTAAATCTCCCCCCACCCCCCCGTCCCCTTCTGCTCTCCTATTTTGTTACAGGTGGGCTTCACAGCGTACTGCTAGATATAAAATACTCTTGATCGTTCTGTATTTATAGACCCTTTTCCTCCTCCTGTTGGTTTCAAACACAAAGAAAAATGGTATCTCTCAATCGTGCCTGGTATGAACAGCAGGTAAAGCTGCAGCAGACTCCTCTCCAGCCTCTGATGGAAAATTATTACAGATGAAATGATTCTGTAATGGAAATGGTAATAGGAAAGTTTCATTCTAAAGGATGTTTGTGCTAACATGAGAGGCTATAATATGTGATGGATTTGGATGCAGGAATAAGTGTGGTCTCAAACTGAATTTTACTTCATCATTTCTAGAGGTGGCACTGAGGGGCTGGAGGAGGGCTAATGGACAATGCTTGCAAACATTGCTAGGTGAAATGACTTAAAATGCAAGATCGTTGGTATCTCATTGTCCAAGGCTAAGTGGCATAGCAGGTTGTTGCTTCAGCATTTCTTTCTTAAGTACATAGATGCTAATTCTTCTTAGGCTGAAATTAGCTCATCACTCCTGGTGAGCATTTGTCTCTCAGGGAAAGATGTGTGGTGAAATCATAACTAACCCTTTGCGGATGATAGGGAGCTGCTTTCACTTCTTGTGAGAAAACATTTACCTCTTTATCCTTACCTTGGCACAAAATATGGGCTGGACTCTTTTCCTGCCTGACTGCCAGATAAGAGTTTGTCCTTGTTCCCATCAAAGACAACTCTGAGTGGACTGCAGGCAAGGCAAGGCTGCAGACTGGCCCCAAGTGTCAGGTGCCTCTCGTTTCCCAACAGCATTGTGATCCCTGCATGCTCCTTTGAATTTCATGCTTTCTGGTACCCTCCATCAACTGAGAACAGTCTGGGATGATCATTCTTCTTCAGAATATGAGCAGACTCCAAAGCTTTGGGAGACCAGAGATGGATTGAAAAACATCATAGAAATGTTTGACAGGACATGGATGGAAAACAAAAGGCTCCCTCTGGAGCAGAGAAAGAAAGGAGAGGAGAAATACTGAAAAGAGAGAACTGAATAAACTAAATATCAGTTGTATCAATGTCCATGAAAGACATTCTGATATCGTGTGAGTTGATGAATTTTTAGAACAATTTGAATGAAAAGCCCTCATACTCTACAAGCCTTTCTTAGGGGAGAATGTCCTCCCCAGTCTGGAAAAAGAAGATGGGCTGACACAGGAATATTTTTCTTCCCATTCCCTCACAATATCTGCAAAGCTGAAGCCACAGTGCTGAGAGCAGCCACAGAAACAATTATACCATAGTCCAAACAGCCATGAGCTCCAGGGCAGGCAAGGAACATACCAAGCTGCTCCTACATTACACAACATATTAGCATTTCTTACTTGGGAGTAGGGAAGAAAGGGTTGAGGAGGGAAGAAAGAAGAAAAGGAGAGGAGTGAATACGCTACTTGTTTGGCTGATTTGTCTTATTGTTAGATGTATTAATCTGCTCTTCCAGGTTCCAGGAATATGTTCTTCCTTTTAAGCTAAAGAAAGAAATGGGCAGCTTCCATCAAAAGCTGGAGAAAAGTGAATATTTTGGCACTGTACTCTATCAGTCAGAAGCTGTGGACTCAGCTAATGGAAGAAAGAAAAAAATCTGCAGGTGAAAGCCTTCTGCAGGGCAGGGCAGCAGATTTTACATGACTGTGGGCATTAACACAGCCTGTGCAGATGACTGTAACTGCTGCGGCAGATCTGCTCTGGAGTCCATCTTTCAGGCAGGATCAAGGCTTGTAGGTCTTAATAAAGTCAAATCAACACATAGCAATGAAATAATAAGCCTGGGCAGCTGACAGATGCTAATGAGCATGCTTATTTAAACCACCAGCAAAATCCAGTTGAAAACTAAGCAGATACATAAAACTCTCGACTCAATCCTTTTTATTTGGAGAGAGATAATTAGGGCCCATAGGACATTTTCCAGGAAGATCTTTGGGATGCTGTATAAAGAGCCCATTCCTAAGCATGATTAACCTTACTTACTGCAAGAGAAAGTATTCCTGTTTTTAATCACAGAATGTTGTGAGTTCCATGCATTTGCAGGTTCAGATGATATAGGCAGACAATGGAAAAAACAAATAAATAGAAGTGGATGGTTTGATGAAGAACTGTGCCAGAAACATTTCAGATGATGAGTTCAAGGAGGCTTATGTACGTTCTTAGCTTTTTCAGTGGAAAGACCTATGCCGTAGATACACATATACAGATCTTCTGGGGCTTGAAGCTTTGCATGGTTATTTTTAACATCACCTTCATGGTAAATGAGACTATTTGCTCTTGTGCCTTGCTTATGTTGAGTATAAGAAAGCATTTACGTTATTGACTCCAAAATCATATTCATGCCATGAAACAGTGGGGCCTTCTCTGAGTGCAAGTCCATCAGGATGACTGCAGCCAGAGGAAAACAAGATTTACACACTGACAAAAATGGAAATGATCCCTCTCCCCCTATTCCTCCCCCCACTCCCCCAGTATTTGCACTTGCAAACTACTGGCCTTCAGCTGCAACATGGAAATAACTCAGATGGTAATAATTCAAAGGAAAACATTTGCTTTTTGCAAAAATGCTTCCTCACTGGGAAAGCTCTGACTCTTTTACATGGTTTTCCTTTCTCCTGTGACATGTTGACAGAGAAATTTGAAAAGAGTGTCTCCTTTCCCAGGAAAGCAGAGCAGAGATCAGCTGTTAGGGCTTGGTGGCTCTGGTATATGTGATTCATATCCTGCGGTTGTTGGTAAAGGAAAAGGAGGAAGATCCTGGGGACATAGACACATTTTGATCTTTCTTGTCCTGTGTTTCACTGGTTTTGCTTCTGTACTGTTCAAAGCAACTGTGTCAATAAAAATTGCTGACACTTCTGTTAGCAAGCAAACAACCTGCTTTGGGGTACTTTGTCCTTTTTCTTTTTTTGCACCACTTTTTTTATTTCTTTGTTCTGCTGTAGTGCCAGGGAAATCTAGAATGCCCTGTACACTAATACCCCTGGCTTTTCTTTCTCTTTTTGGCAATCACTAAGAAGAATAACACTTCATGTGGGAGACAGCTGTTCAGATATGTTTCAAGTGAAGTTAAGCTGATACGTATACATTATTCTCCACTTTTTCTCTTTTTTTCTGTCTGCATTTGTCTTTAGACTCCTGAAAAAAAGAGATATCATGATGCAAATGTAATAAAAATAATAGAATTATATAAATTTTGTATAAAATGTTATAAAAAATGTTATGATCACTCCTCAGATAGTTTCTCAGTAATTTCTCTTGCCTTTGATCAATCTGCATTCCCCTATTCACTGTTTCTTATTCACTAATAGGAAAGCACCTCAGGCTTTGAATCTGAACCTCAAAAAAGTGTGGATAACTTACATGGAACACCCTTCTGGAACTGAACAACTGCCTGGGTCTCCAGAATGAGAAGGACCTGGAAATGAGTGTTTCTCCACAGACTTGTTCATCCCTGAATATTGCTCCTGCTCTCGTATAGTCTCACATTCACAGCAGGAAAATATAATATTAAAAGGGTATTTTAAAATAGTAGGAAGAAAATCAAGAAAAGTAAATCCATGAAAAAAAACCATACAACTGAAAAAATGAAACTGTGCCCAACTTAAGATCAAGAAAGACAAACCACATCTTTTTAAATGGGCAGAAGAAGAAAAAAAAAGGAATATAAATTTCTACAGTGATAAAAGTTACTAATTAAGATATCCAAGCCACATTATGTCAGTTTATTTGGAAAACCTGAGTAAAACAAAACTCAGTGTCTCTTATCTATCCAACATAGCAATGGTTTCTTATCAGTAACTTAAAAAACTCTGTTGGCTTACACTAGATTTGAATAGGATTAATTTGGCCCAATAAATCTTGCTAACACTTATTCCTTGAAGTCATGGCCTGACATCTGTCTCAAGTCCCTTTTAAGTTAAACTTTAAGTCAGAATTTCCTGTGTTTTAGTAGTTGCTTCTTGATTACTATAGCACACTGATAACAAATTTAACCTTTCAGTTACAGATCTTCACAACATATTTTTACTGCACAGTGAAGCTATCTTCAATGATTTAGAGGGGATTTTCAAACTTATGCTAATATTTTTCTCCTTATGTGACTATCTGAACATACCAGTGATTCAATTTGACTTTAAAAACAAAGAAATACAAGACTATAAATATGGCAATATGTATTAAAAAAAATAAATCTGAATCTTTTTTAGGCTCTTCTCTTTAGCATTGCAGCAACAAAATTTTTGATGAGGTGTTGACCTGTGACTAACTTTGTATGGTCTTTGTGAAATAGTAAAGTCTTTGTCAGTCTCAAACTAAAGCCAAAGAAACTCTTTAAACTGCCGCATATTATCAAGAGTTATATCAATATCACATTCTAGATGGCACAAATGCATATCCATGTCTCAAGCTGATGGACATGCACAGGTGTCTGAGCCTCATCAACTGATTTGGCCACAATGCAAAGGATGAAGCTGGGTAATTCTCAAGCTATAAGCATGACTGCCGAATACTTAGAAATAGTTGAGCCACATTTTGGCTGCACTATTCCACAAGCACTTAGCCCGAGGCATGGAAAATGTCAACCACTGTGAATAAAGTTTATTAGTGTTTTGAGCAACTGGAAACTCTCTCACAAAGCCAGGAATTAAGCAATGCTGAATAGTAGGTGACACTATGCAATCCAAATGGTCCTGCTTGTTCCTGTTTTGGGATGTCTGAAGTAGATGGATGTTCATTTATGGTTTGTAGACTCTGCCTTTTTTCCCACTCCTTGGGGTCAATCCCTCTAAAGTATGTGTACTTGTGTAACTTGGCATACATTAGCCCCATCTTAGAGAAAAATTCTGATCATTTTGTTTTCCTTTTCTCCTCTGAAGGCATCTAAAAGCCACAAGGAACTTCTTCTGTCCTTTTTTCTCATATTTATCAACAGGTGATGAAGAAATCTGTGAGTCTTCACTAGACAGTGCTACCTTCAGGGAAATGTTGCCAGAATTAGTCCTCTTAGCTTCTGGCACTGTCAATCAGACGTGTATGTTGGCTCTGTCTGTGTCCTGTAATTATCCCCTGGTATCCCTACAGCTTTTCACAAATCCTGCTCCTCACTGAGCTCCCATGGTAGTTCTTTCTCTGCTTGTGTTATGTGGATGAGGCTGGGAACCTAAACTGCTACTGTGGGTGACAAAAATCTAATCTGATGATCTCAATTTACGGATCAAATAGTTTAGTTGATTTCTTCTTTTGGGATCCTGCTAATTCCTAATGTTACTGGGTTTATGCCTATGCTAAGTGATCTATTTTGGGCCGTCAACATCTTGAAACTTTTGCATTACTCTGGTTTCTTGCAAGTTACCTGATTCTGTCTTCACCAAGGTTATCTGAAGGTTTATTAGTGGGACAAGTGGGGGTAACAGTATTTCCATACCATCCTCTGAAGCTCTGGATGCCAAGGCCAGGGAAGCTCTTCTGTCTGTGCTAAGCTCTGATTGCCTGATTTTGCTGAGCCTGTACAGCTCTGCCAGTCAGAAAATGAGGAGATGTGCAAGACTGTAGCCAGCCTCCAGACTTGATTCCACCCTTTCCTCATGCCTGGAACAGCAGGGATACTGAACAGTAGGGTCACAAAACAGCATCTATAAAGGTTTGTGGGCCCAGGTAGCTTGGTGCCCTGGCAGCTGAGCCTCTATGGCCCGAATGTAGAGCCATGGACACTGTTGTGACATCTCTCTCTTGTTTGGGACCATGTTCTGTCCTATACCATGTCTGGCTGCTGCCCTACACAACTATTTTTTGATCCATCTTTCGTGCTGTCCCATCTGCTAGGAAGGCAGGGAAGAAGTCCAAGTGAATGCAAAAGAGAAAATTAAGTCAAGATCAGCAGAGATAGCATATAAACCTGAGGAGCATGGAGAATCTGGGAAGGAAATAAAATCCATTTTTGAAATATAGATGGGGTAGGCAGGCTGGGGAAATACCCAACAACAAACTTAACAACTATACAAAGTATTGAGGCAGAAGAATCATTCAATTTGATAACAACAGTTGAGGGCTGAAAAGGGTACAAGAACCTTCTAGTCTTGTTTAGAGAGATATGGGATATGTAAATCTGTCACTAACATAAAAAAAGATAGCAGCCACATTTTATTGATATGACCATGCTCCTTTGATTGCAACACAGAAAAAACAGAGTGTCTTTGTGCCCACCAAAATTTTCAGAATAGATGTTAGACAGCAAGTTGCTGTAAACAAGCTTCTCTGTCTCAACTCCAATTTAGTTCAGGCTTGTCATTTTCCAAAACCAAGAATAATGTAGGTTTATAGAGATCCACTCTCCTTTCTAATCACAATAATGCATATAATGTTCCCCTCACCACCCCTATCTGAAGCAGTGTGCTTCTCTTGTTCTCCCCTAAGGAAAACGTATTATTTTTGAAGTACACTGTAATCATCCAGCAAATTGTGCTTTAGTTAACAAAGGCCACAACACAGCACACTTCCAGGGTCTCAGGAGGAAGCGATCACTTCTGTGAAACTAGAATTTTTTTGCATACCTATCACTTTCACAAGAAATGCTGAAATATTTCAGTTGTAGCATGCTTTGGCAGTACAGTTTCTGTGTCATTCACTCAATAGAGTTTATTTAAGGCGTTCGTCATGACAGACTCCTCAGAATTTTAACTATTCTGATTCAAAATAGGAAACAAAACTGAGGAGCATCCTGAGCTTTAATAGTCTGCAGCATGATAAGCTTTAGGTTTTAACTCAGAGAGGACAATTTTATCTGTAATTTCTTATCAAAATTACAAAATTGCCAAGACTTTAGAACTTTGCCACAAGGCTTGGCAGAAGTTCTTCAGAGTCACAAACTTCTCTCTGTCATTTATGGATGGCATTCCTCCTATGGAGTTTCTTGTATCTTCTATTATACAAATGGTGGGATCCTTCATGTTATGGCAAAACTGTTCATGGAAGGATGTAGGGGAAAATAAGGGCAAGAGATGGTCTATTAAGGGACTAAGCAATTGGAAAGGAATGGGTCATGAGGCATATGAACTACAATTCCCATGAGCCATTGAAAAAGTATCTCCGCAATAAAATTAATAGTTTTCATCTGAAAATTTCTTCTTTTTCTTTTGCATTTTTGGATATCCTCAAGGGGAAGAGAGAAACCATTTTCTGGCAGGCACTAATTGCTTCCCATTTGATTTTGGCTTGCAAGCAGATCTGAGTTAAAAGGGCTAAATGCAGACATTCTGCTATTACAGTGTTATGCTCATTCAACAGTCAGTCTTGTTTTACTTGCAGCAATATGAGTTATACCATATGTGTTTGAAACTGGTAACCAAATAGAGCAGGCTTTCAAGCAACCCTAAGCTAAATTATAAATCTTTTTTGCATCTTTTAAATAAAAAGTAATTCTACAGGCACAAAATGAATCAGTGAAGTACTTGCTGCTTGGGCTTAACAATAGCAGTCTGCCTGAGAAAACCAGTCACCGTAGTCAAAAATACTGAGCAATACAATTATCCAGTCTGACTAAGTTTTAGTGCTATACAGGATTTTAATTTTGTTTACATGTAAAGTAATGGAAGCATGTAAAATAATTGCAATTAATTGTTTACATTTCCATATATTACTATCTAATTATTATTTTATAAATATTGTTATTATGTTATCAGGTTTATGTAGTATGTACCAACCCTAGTTATTGAACAAGCCTCACTGATTTATGTACTCTTGCTACAATACCCCTGATTGCATTTTTTAATCCTGAATTTCTAAATTTCTTGAAAAAGTCTCATCATAAAAGCAAAATTACTTCTAAAAGAAAATTATCTGGTATGAGATCTTATGTTTTTATGATAACTTAGTTATGTCCAAAGCAGCATTGAACTCCAAGAATTGTAAACATCACTTAATCTTCCACCCTTGCAAAAACATTGATGCAGAAGTAGGGCCAAGTTTCTAGCTTTGCATTATGAACCCACAACCGGAATCACACAAGTTGGTTTTGTGGTATACTCAGGACAGATTTGTACCTGTAGAGATCTTTTGAAGTTCAAAGGTTGGTTGAAAGATCCATCAACTTGATGCTCTTGTGAGAGTGGTAATGAAATGTTATCACCAAAGGGGAAACAGGTATAGAATTGACATGGCTAGCTTGAGGTGAATTGGATGAAAAAGCAAAGAGTAGAATTTAGCACTTCCCAGCTCCACATACTCTCATTTCTACTAATCCTGCTGCCTTGAACTTCAGCCGTGTTAGTTTAGCATTATTGCAAAGGCAGCTGTAAACATATAAACCAAACCAAAATGTTCTCTATAGATTTAACCAGTTATAATTTTTAAATGATGCAAAACAATTTGACATACCTAAACACTTATACTACTACTCTAAAATCAGGATCCTTTATTTAAAAACAGTATTTCAGTTCCATCGGCGATTGATAATACATGAAATCAAATGGGCTGGATGCAAAACTTTTGGTCCTTATCAATACTATAAATCTGCAGGAGATCACAAACCAAAAAGACTTCTTATTTTCTGGAGCTGGTTCTGATACAGCCCATGGTGGAGCAAAACTCAGAACAGCTGATCTCATGAGATTTTTGACATTTGGAGCCAACATTTTCAGAAAACAGTTGGCAAGATTTCAGTGCCTTGGAACCTGGGTTTTGGTTTAGCCCTAAATTCAGCACAAGTCCAGCACAGCTCCAACCCTGCTAGAAGTGTGGATACGCACCTAAGTTTTTCACGCACACACATTTATCTTGTGTGTGTGTGTGTATATGTATGTATACCTTGGAAGTGATACATGGGGATTTTTTTTTCCTTGAAGGAATAACTGTTTGTCCCCTCTCTCCCTTCATTCAGGATACAGTACTGGCCTCTTTGGAATGCATCACCACCCACATCCCACCATGTTTATTATTACAGGTTCCAGAGGTACCAAAGGGAGCACAAGACTTGCCTTGAATCTCAAAATGCAGAGCATGTAGCTGTGCCGCTTCCTCAGCTCTCCATCTGCCTTTTATTATCATTAATATTCAGAAAAGAATAGGATTTTGAGAGGGAAGTTAAAAATTTTTGATGGGTCAAGGCTGTTCTCCTAGAGTGGTCCTGACATCTCTCTTCCCCTTTTCACCCTGCGCAGCAGAATCTTCTCCAAGACTCCTTGTTGGCCTTCAATAAGGACAGTATGTGTTGTGTAGCAGCTGCAAAAGGCCTCACAAATGCTGGCTGACAAGAAGTGACAGCTCTGTATATCTCTCACTGGCACTGACAGCTGACAGATGGATACCACTCACACACAGAAAAAAAGCCCCCAGGATGATTCGCCAACATTACTCTCTGTTCATAGGGGCCACATTTGATTGAGTGCTGCTCAGAATAATAAACCCTTGTCGATCCATTGCAAAGCCAGTTTGCTCACAATGTCCTGATTTTTTTTCCCCCTGAAACACATACCCACATACACACAGAAGTCTTGCTTTGTTTTTCTCCCCTTAGCTTTGTTTGAGAAGAAAAGCTACCTGGCTTTATGCAGCTGCTTGCTACAGCAAGGGAGCAATGAGTACATAACTTAGCAATACCGTGTTAGGGCTTTGCTCCCTAATAATCTCTCATCTCTCCAGTCTGTTTATTATTACCCTTCAGACTGTTTTTCTTCCTTTCTGCTAATTAGCCCATTGTTGAAAATATTGCTGGTTGGGTTAGTCAGAAGACAGCAACATGAAACTGTTCATGGGGAGGACAATGATGCATGTTGATGCAGGGGAAAAAAAAAAGAAGAAAGAGAGAAAGTGATAAACAAAAAGAGACATCCATCCATATGGACAGATAGATCTAAATGGAGAAAAATGGGAAACAGAAACACAGAGCTTCGGTAGCTGATGAGTTCAGTAATTTTCCTAGCTTTTTGTTCCATTACCTTGTTCAAACTGCTTAATTACTAGACCCTGTAGGTGGACAGTTTTTGCCAAAGTTGATCTGCTGTAGGAGAGCTATGTCATTGTACCCCTTAAAAAGCCTTGAAATAAGTAACATGAAGGAATCCACCTTATTGCAATTTAAGAGTCACCAGTATAAAGTCTGAAGGCTGGGAAGGGCTCAAGAAGTCAACCATGACTGAGATAATTGAGAAGAGAAATCTGAACTCTCATTATTAGTGATGGTTATGTCACGTTAAGCATTGGCTCTAAAACAATTCCTGGTATTTTTTGCAAAGACCTTTATATGTGTTTTCAGATTAGGCAAAAAAAAGTTGCCACATTTCTGATAAAGAAACAAACGCAAAGAGGTGTGGTGGTCTATATATGTAAAATTTTCATCCCTTACAAAAGTCCAAATGAAAGTTCATAAAGTTAGATTCACAATGTGTGCTTAATCAGGGTGAAAAACTGATTAGGCATTTAAGAATCCCTACAGATCTGGCTTGGTCTGTCTGAGGTGACGTGTGGTCTGGGACATGGAGTGCCAGGGCTGGAAAGAGGGAAACACCGGACCTGTGGCAGAAATGTTTGGGCCCAAACTAAATTCTGATCAGCCATTAACTCTGTGATTTTGGACCTTTTTTGTGTTAGGCACCATCTTGCCTGTACAAACCCTGAAAAAGAGCCCCAGCCTGCACCTCAGAGAACCTGAGGAATACGCATGGTCTGTAAGGTCCAGGCAGTCCCCAGGATGAGGTAGGGTGTGCTGTGCCAGGCTGCCTTCTGCCAGCAGAGGAGTCATGCTCAGTCTAGCTATACATATAGGTACACACATATGTACGCATGTATACATGCACTTGAGTAGAGGCACCCATGCTTTAGGCATCCCAGAGACACTCCTTCCCTTTGTGGGTTCAAGGGGCCAAAGATTGATGGCTGGGGAATGGCTGCTTGGGGATGGGACCATAAGTCTTCCTTATTCTGCCTTACAAGGTTGAGCAGCGAAGATTTTGTGAAGGAGATTGAGTGTTCCCAGTACTCATGGAAGTCCAAGGAAAGAGTGAGGCTGCCTGGGTCAAAACCCCAGTGTTATTTGTTTTACACTGTGACCTCTCATGTCCCTTGGTCCTCAAGACCTGAACTCAACAGTAAAGCATGGTTTTATTGATACCAGATGGACACAATAAATGCTGGATCCAACCGATATCAAGTGAAAGTGAACTCATGCAGACAGGGATAATACTGCCTTCTGAATGGTTTTTTTTTCACTCTTTTGCTCTTCAAAACATACCAAAACTTTATTTTGGCTGATGACACAGGAGAGTGCAGAAAAGAGGGCTTGGTTCAACTTTCCTTGTTACAATAGCCCTCTTTCATATCTTTCTTAAATATACAACTGAAGCAACATTATATGCTAATACTTCAGCTAACAATAGCTATTCTACACAAATATGTCTGATATCTACATAACTTCCTAAAGTGGGGGTGGGAAACTGTATCTAGCTTCTGCAGGCTTTGAAGATTTGCATGATACAATAGGTGCATGTAGCAGGAAAAAACAGAGGTGAAGTGTACAAGGAATGAAAAAAAAAAAAGAAAAACAACTTTTCTGTCAGTATCCTATAGGGCAAAGGATTGCTTGTAGATAATCATGGATTAATTGTGAATGTAAAGAAAGAGACACTTTTTTTTATCAAAGCTGTTGCCTCAGGGCAAACTCTAGTGCCATGAAAGCCGAAACATTTTCTTTTATCACAGTTCCTTTTCTGGCACCTGAAATTATTTCTTTCATGTCTGATAGTGAGGAACGAGGCAGCATAGCTCCCCAGAGATGAGCGATTGTTACCATGGTCTCATAGCATATTGGCAGCCAATGTGGCATCCATGTACACCTGTCACTCAAACAGGGCAAAATGCAGATGTGGCACAAAAACCTGAGCTCAACCACTTGAAAGCCTCCCCCACTCCATGTGCACCCAGACCCCAAAACACACACATGTCTTCCTCAGCCCCCCTCCTCCCTTGTACGTGGCTGTTTTTCAGCCTACACATATGTGAGTGCACTCAGATGTTATCAGGCCTGTTTAATGCAATGAACCTGCATTAGCATTTCTGCAGGGCAAACACAAATAAACAGAAATGCACTGGAAAAAAATGTTTCAAACAAATTCCTTTGCAAGTCAGGCAGAGGGAGAGAAGGAGAGAGTATAACACACAAATGAGCCGATTTCCTTCATATGGAAGTGAACTAAGACCTTTTTAATGAAGACTCCAAAGCTGAGGAGGGGGAGGCGGTGTTGGATGGATGCTTATTTACTTTTTGATTTTCTTCAGGCTTGGGGCAAGTCACATCATTGTTGTCAGACAAGGCAAGGTGTTGAAACTGTCAAAAGGCAAGCAGATACAATTTTATTTTAATCTTAGGACTTCGGGGTGATTGGAACCCAAATTAAAGGCCCAGAACTGAGGCAAATGAAGGAGAGAGGCAAGACAATTTTTTCATGAGATACTGTATCTTGTATGGAAGTAGGAGGAGTCTTCTGGTAGGGGTGGAACAAAATGTGTGGCTCTAAGGGTAGCAAACATGTTGAGGTGAACTGGATTTGTCCATGTGAATAATCTGACATTTTTGGTCAGTGAGACACAAAGTATAGTGCAAAATGTAATGTGAAACCTCTCTTCTCTCTCCCTCTCTCTTTTTTTAAAAACAAATTGCCAATTTAGCTCCTGGGCTAAAGTAAATAGTGCATTGCCACTTTTTTAAAAGGGAAATATGACAAGGAACCCAAAAGTGTTCATCTTAGATTTGTAAATCCATTGCTTTATTGACCCATTTGTCCATTCTTATAAGCTGATTTATAATAACTGTAATGTGATTCATCATGTCATCTTGTAAATAAATGTGACACTTCATTAAACACAGTAATCAAATTTAAGCAGTCCCGCTTTCATGCTAACAACCGAGACCTTTACAATTCTATTGCTCCAGAGATACTCCTACTCTAATGAAAGTAGCATCAAGCAAAGAATAAAATGGAGCAGAGGTAGATTTCTAGGAGGAGTCATAAAGAAATAAATACACTTTTAGTAAGTAGCCAGTAATTAAATTAGCAATGGCCCGAAATTTGCTGTAACAATGGTTTTACAAGATACTCCTGTTGGGATGTTTTATGTGAGTAAGGAATGGACAGTTTGAACATCTTGGAAAATCTTTTGTAGGATTAACAAAATCTTTTAGAGCCTGAATTTCAGAAGGAATTTTTTGTGCTATTTTTGTGTTTGCCATCTGGAATGACACTGCAAGCTGGCAAACACAAGAATAATGTGAGATATTTCTATCACATACAGTCAGCTACAGATTCATCAGGGAAAGCAAGCATCTGAACATCAGTCAGATACCCATAATTATCCCAACTTTGACCTGCTTTGAGGGATCAAGCAGACCCTCTATTAAAATTAACTTTTGCTTTCTTTCAGAAAATGGTTCCGTCTGTCTCTCGAGGGACAGGCATTCAAATCAAGCAAAATTCAGAGAAGTATAAATGGGGAAGTAAGGACAGAATACAGCTTTTCTGTCCTGATTGGGAGTGATTTAACTTGTTAACAGCATTTCTGTGTTGTGAGCTAGATTTGCAGGTGGAGTAGATCACTGTGAATTAACTTGGTTGAGGATTTGGCCTACAGTCCTTAATTTTGCTCTCTATTGATCAACTGCAAGGAAAAAGCTTATTTCCATGGCCCTCCTCTCATACTGGTACTATTCTAGAAATGAGAATGGAATTCAAGATCAGAGTATTTGAGCTCTCAAGCCAGGAATTTGGGATGAAATAGCAAGAAATGTAGCTGCGTTATTTTAATCAACATTTTTAGGATTTTGGTGCGCTATAAGGCAGAATGTATGGTTGCTATACACATGACTCTGTTTTAACCCTTGTTAGGTGGAAGCAATCATGGCACTCAGAAACTGAGACCCATTTCAGTTGCAGCCTGGAATATCAAATGCATGAATATATGCTCTTGTATAGCTTTTCCACTAAAGTCTTATTTAGTTTTCCAAACAAAATTGGAGTCTTCTAAAATTGAAGACAGCTAAATATAGCAGTTTAAACAACCTGAAAGAGAGCAATGGGAACTGCATGAAAGACAGTCCTCAGAAACAGGAGAAGTGATGAAAGGTAGTGAAGGCTGAGCTCTGAAATGGAAAAGCCCTAAGTATACAGGCATGATAGTAGAAGGTGCCAAGGAAATTCAACTCCAGTAGAAAGCAGGGAAGATCTATCACTGTCTGTTAGAGGGTGCCCAGCATTTTCAAAGATCCATATGTTAAATATCTAGCTTCATATTTCTAGTGAGAGAATGGAGTAGGGCTCTGCTTTGAAAGTGAGTCTGACAAGCAGAGACGGCCAGAAAAGATGAGACTGTCTGCAACAGGAAAAACAAAATATGGGCAAAATGATGAAATAGCAAAGTAAGGGAAAGAAAAAGAAAAAAGGTTGTTTCAAGTCTGTTCCATGAAGAAAATTTTGCTAGAACAGGAAAACTAAGAGAATGTGCTTGAAAAACTTAGACAAAAATAAACGAAATCAGCATCTCTTGAGACCTAAAACTGTCTCTGAACTTTACCAGAGTTTATAGTTCAGGATTAAAGAATGGATGGAGTGGATCTTGGAGCTCAGCTGTAGTAACACAAGCAACCTCAAAAGGAAACAAAGACATCTTGAGATGGGGCGATAAACAGTATTTGTCACATAGCCCTTAGCTAGGAAACACTCTTAAGAGAATGTGTGAACAGCCAGTCTCAATGAAGAGATAAAGGATGACTTAATTTTATTTAAATCATTAATAGAGTCAAATCTTCAGAAAGGCTTTGGCAATATTTGGATTGCATCTGAAAATTTTTCTCACTTGCATTGTATCACTCTATTGCACAGCATTGAGGAGAACAGACATATGTTCCTAAACAATTTTATTTGAAGTCTTTCTAGGTATTCTTTGGAGCAATGATCTTGTAATTGTATTCTTTATTGAAAAATTGATTTCAAGATTACTTCATTCAGCAGACCAATCAAGCCCAAATATTTGAAGCTTAATCCATAATCTTGGCTAGCTCAGGTGTGCTTGCCACTTGGTAGTGCTACTCATTATCATGTGAAGTATTCCTGTCACATCGGTCAGTTCTGGCTGCCAAGAACAGGTGAATGCTGATGAGAAAATATGAAGTATCTAGTGTGAAAGACTTAGCTTGCCCTCATGTCTTCTTGGAGCAGTGGCTGGATTCTGCATTATCTGAATTTACTATTGTGTTCAAGTGTTTTGAAGCAGAAAAATTACTAGATTCATATGGCTATTTTGTAGCGACCTAAACAATACTCAGAATGAAATCCTATAATTCAGAGGTCCAGCTACCTAGAGGATCCATAGCATTGAGATGCACATGCAGATTTCTTTATACAATAAGTTGAGAGGACTAGACTGCAGAACAGGATTCAGAGTAGTAGCCATGCTGTACAAGAAAGTTAAGCAATGTAGGAAGAATATTAGGAAGTACAAAAAACCCAATAGATTTAAAATTTGAGATGTGGACTACTGGGAAGTGTTTTCAGCTGATAGATAGATAGATAGATAGATAGATAGATAGATAGATAGATAGATAGATAGATAGATAGATAGATAGATAGATAGATTTTTTCAGTAGCACAGCATTTGACTTAATGTACTGGGCATAGTAACCAGCACAATCAGACCAGACAGCTTTACATTTAATTTCTTCTTCAGCCTGAGGGTTTTCATAGAATCACAGAATTGTTTAGGTGAGAAGGGACCTCTTGAGATCAGCTAGTCTAACCCCTCTGTTCAAGCACGGACCCCAAGGGCAAGTTTCCCAGACACATGCCCAGTAGGGTTTAGAATTTCTTGAAGAATAGATGCTTCACAACCTCTCTAGGCAAACTCTTCCAAAATTTTACCATCCTCACAGTATAAAAGTGTTCTCTCCTATTCACATTGAATTTGCATTAGTTTAATTTGTGGCCATTGTCTTTTTTTCCTGTCATGAGGCACCACTGTGAACAGTCTGGCTTCCTCTTCTTCATTCCTTTATATCAGGCATCCACATCTCATTTGTGCTAGGAATTCCAGAAGTAGACATAGCATTCCAGGTATGTCTCTCCGGTGCTGTGTAGAGGAGAAGGTTCACCACTTTTGACCTGCTGGCAACACTCCTCGTACTGCATCCCAAGAGGTTATTGGCCTTGTTTGGGGCAAGGATGCATTGCTGGCTCATGGTCAGTTCCTTGTCTACCGATATCTTCAGTCATCTCATCATGGTGGATCTCAGATTACATGGTTTGTTCATGACAACAGTAAGCTGTGCTGGCAGTGTGGAGTGGCAGGCTTGGAGTAGCAGTTTTTATGCTGTGAGGCCATTTACCCAATGTAGGACCAAGTAGCATACACTATTTTTCCCAGGATGGTAACATGGCTGAAGATAATCTTAACTGAACCCATAAGATATGACATTGTTGCTATCATTATGGCCAAGAATATACATAGTCACCATTCCTGTTAAACAGAGCAGAATAGCATCAAAGACTTTATGCAATGCAGTTAATATTGTCGAACAGAGTTTTGCTGTGTCCAGCAAAGTGTCACAAGTAGCCTGTGTGCAGGACAGTTGAAGTGTGACAGTTGAAGTGTATTTTTGCTTCTGCATTAAATGTTACTGGACTTGCCCTAGAAGGTCCCCAGATACTCAAATTCTTGGAAACGTTAATTCTCAAGTGATCAAAACCCCTCTCAGTACCCGCCACGCTAGTGAAGTTCAGGACAATCCTTGTGGGGCTAATTCTTATGGAGGACCTGATCTGTAATGAGGGAGGGCTCCCAATACTCCAAGCAACAAGGGCTGAAAGGACAAAGGTCATTCATTTGGACACATGGGAAGAAAATTCTGGAAAAAGAAAATCCCATGGCTTTGCTCTTATTTCTGGAGTAAATAGACAAATCAAGGCAGTTTAAAAAGAGCCAATGTACTTCAGAATCGCATACCAAATGTTAATGAGTGCATAGTCCTCCTCAACGTGCCATCGTAGTCATGGTAAAAAGGTGGTGTTGTCCTTTCTTCAACAAATAGTTTCCATTTTCAAACAGATTTCTACTCTTCTAAGATCAAGAAGATCTTAGAAAGGTCTAAGAAACAAGGAAAATGAAACACTTCATATTGATCTCTAAGTATAAAGGTATCTTTATATACCCTTTCTACTTAAAGAAGTAAAGTAAATATAGCACCTAATGCAAAGCTTCTAAAAGGTTTCCATTAGTTTGCAAATAATTTGTTTTTCTTCAGTCTGTAACTGGCCTCTCCAATAATGCCAGCCAAATTTGGCAGATAGCAAATCTATGCAGAGTGTAGAACCCCCATTAGAAAAACAAAACCCCCAACCTGACTCTCTGCAAAGGGAATTGAAAAAAAATATTAGAAATTAAAATATCCAGTGCCAGGGGACCCTCTACTTAATTTTTAATGCTTCATTATTGGTCTTTGATTTATCCTGATGCAATTTAGTGATCAAATCTATCACTCCAGCTCTCATTGTACATTAGCTAGGTCCAGCATCTTAGATGTCTGTCCTGGGTTACACAAAGACTCTGGTATCCACCTTTTCTTTTCTTTTTTCCCCAAATATGCCTACTAAACTGTGGAAAGGTACTTAAGATAAGGGTGGTATTCTATTATCCTAGGGGAAGAATGTATCCACAAGTGTGAAAAGACTGGAATGTTGATGACTTGGACAATCCAGGTGTTGAGGGGTGCACACCTACCACCTCAGGCTACAAGCTGGGTGCTGTTTGTCCTTACACAAACGACTCATTTGTGATATCTCTCCTTGGGGAGGCATAAGGACAATTCACAGATATGGCCTGAAGATATTCATCTCTGCTGATGACCATAATGGATCCACCTATGCTGACATAATAGGCAGCCATAACATCTTAGAAAGTGTTAAAGACTCTTGAAATGTCCTGTGATCCAGTATTAACCATCCAGCGAAGTTCTCCCTGCCCCAGGGGAGGTACCAGAGGTGTTCCCACCTACCCTGAGCCCAACAAAAGACCACGTGCTCAGACTTCACTCAGCAGATCGAGGGTCTGCTTCCCTCTCTCCACTGGGCTTCTATCACTTGGGGCTTCTACAAGCGCCTCAGTAGATCAGGACTACAACCGCCACCAGAGTTGCAGCGACCAGATCTCATCGTTGTATCTGGCCGGTGTCTTGTTGGTCCTTCCAGTTGCCTGGGGGTCTGTAGCCCTGCTCCAGCTGCCTGTGCCAGCACTGTAGCCTCCCTCTAGCACTGACTCTCCAAAACATTCCTGCCAGGTTTTAATGGGTGGCGGGGAGGCCAGCTACCATCTCCTTTTTGTCCAGTGGGCAGGAGATAGGGAATTTTCTGGTTAGCTTAACTCAGTTTTATCAGTATTGTTGTTTAACATTCTTCTTGGTAAAGAATTATTTTTTCCACATTTGATCTCTGTCTCTCTCCCTTGATACTGGAGAACCAGGATTGTTGAATGAGGAAGGAGACTTCCGTCCGAGGTCTGCACCCCTTCAAATTTTCTCAAACCAAGACAGTATAGCAACAGGGAAACTTGGTCTCCCTGATTGTCCAGAAAAGAGGATGGGTACATAATAACTGATGGTAAAAGGATCAAAAAAGTCCACATCTTAATTCTGAAAGAGCTAGCAAACACTTATTCCTTTAGCTTTTCTTTTTTAACCAACTGCTATCTAACTTTTCAACTTCTGCACTTGTCTTGATGTTCATTAAACCAGTGACTGGCACCATTCCATGTCTTACCACTGAAGTGCAGAGAAATATAGTAATAGGTTGACTAAATATACATGATGTTGTCAAGCATTGCTACTTGGTGGCATTAATATTACTATTATTTATTGTTTACATATTTAGTGACCCTACTGATATTATCTACTGATATATATGTTAGTACTACTAATTATAATACAATAACCATAACTTATGAACAGTTTATAAAGAAATACGTCTCAAGTGACTAGTGACAATACCTGAAACAGTTACAGATTTTGTGTGTGCATGCCATGGATGATTTTAAAATGATATTATCATGATATAGGTCTGTTTTGATAAACTTAGACATCAGCAAGTGACCTACATAGAAGCACTTTTGTCTTCAGCAGAGAACTGATCAAAGCTATAATTACAGTATGATTATCTTGTTTTTAACTCTAGTTAGCAAAAAAAAGAGAGAAAAAAAGAAAATGAAAAATCTCTCATGAATCAGATTTTTCAGCTTCTGACAGTTCTAGTTTTTTCATCTGGCTGCACATTTTTTCTTCAGCTAGCACTTGAGGAATTATAAGCCATTTCCTAAGAGATGCTGACCACCTTCTGACTATGCTTGGCTTTCAGGACATGACCTATTTTCCCAAAAGGAAATCTTTGTCCAAAGTGTTCATTTTGTAGACTTTGAACACCTAAACTCACTTTGATAACAACTCTGTGTTGAAGCTTCAGGAAATACTGCAGATTTGATGTTACTCAACTGAAATCTGACTTAGGACTAATGGGAGTGACCCTGAGTCCTGGGTCAGGTCAGGGTTGCTTTTCTCAGTGGGAATCAGGACAATTTGCAAGAACAGCTTTTGGAAGTACGACATAGCTAATCTATCTCTCCTTGTCATCTGTTCTTGTACTCTTCAGGATCAGAACATCCTCTCTCTATGCCCCATGGCACCCACAGGAGGTACATAGCAGGTGCAGTCTCACTGCAGTCTGTGTTGTCCTGTGTACTGCTAGTACTGCCACTTGCAGCACCAAATCCTGTGTGGGTTGCAAAAGTCACAGGAGAAGGCGAGAAGACTTTGTACTGGTGCCAAAACCAAGGTAGATGGTTTAAAATTGACTTGGAAATGCCAATAGTAACCACAGATCTGACTTCTTCATAAACATATCCAAAACAGCTTCTCTATCAATGTTCACCACTTTAATTTTCTCATCTGCAGGTAGCGAAAGCTAGGAAAAAAATATTTTTTTCTGTGTAAAATTTATGATTAAACAGTATTCTTTTAATGAAAATTGCAGAAATTTGGAGCTTTCGCCATAAACACTGCACTTTTTGAGAAAGGTACTTCTTGTAGAAAGAGGAGAAACTCTTGCCAAGAGCCTGCACATGTAAATCATAAAGGAAAAAGGACTGATTCTGTCAGTCCTTATATAATACCTTTCATTTCCTACCTGTCACTGCTTGCACAGACCTTGCACATTGGTTTTTAATGTACTTAAATGTCAGTGGTGACCTGTGGGAAACATGCCCAGATATCCACATACTAAGATTTTTTTCAAGGGTCTCTTTTTTTCCCCTTTCCTAACAGCAGGGTGACTAGGACTCAGAATTATGCTGGGAAAAGTTATGCAACTTCTGAAATCAGGGTCTGTACTACAACCAAGATATTACAATATCTTTATATGGAGGGGAAAGGAGGAAGTAATAGAGCAGAAGTCTTTTTATACTAATACAAACACCTTTTCAGCACAAAATTCTATCTTCAAGATCAGTGCTGTGGAGGTCTGGGTTGGCTCCCTGACAAACCCATCCATTGGCCACACAAATGCCCCCCTCCCGAAAGAGAAGAAAAAAAGTACCAAAAGAAAATTTGTAGTAAATATATATATTCACATATATATATATATATATATATATATACACACAGTTATATACAATTAAACACTATGAGTATACAGAACAAGAATCCCAAACAACCCCAAAAGGGAAAAGGGGAAAAAGGGAAGGAGAAAAAGGACAAAAATAGGTAAAACCAAAACAAAACAGATATATACGCCAGCTCTCAGATAGGCATCAGATCACATAGATAAGAGCAAAGCCAACACACTGAGACCTGCTGTCCACCAAGCACCCGAAAGGAAGAGAGAAGAAGAACTTTCCCTCCTTGTCTTTTATACACCTGATTACATAAAGGAATGGTGTAGAATACTTCCTTAGTTGTGACCTTGTTACCAGGGAAGGCCTAGACCAAAACCAAGAAAACTAAATCATCACTAGTGCTGAGAATCAAAAGTAGAAGGTGACTAGAGGACCAGGAAATGGAAGAATAGAAGAAGATCAGAAAAGGAGCAGGGAGATGGTATTGAAACTGAATGGAGAAAGCACAAAATGAAAGATATAATACAGGCTTCTTTTTATACTGACATGAAAAATTCATCTTGGTGGATTTACAAGCAATTGTGAATTCAAGAGTGTCCACTGACTTTAAGTAACAAAATCAGCATATGATAAATTATGTTGCGCTCATTCATATGGATATAATTGTAAGAAATTATTTTAGTAGAAAAATAAAGAGTTATGTGTGTAGGATTAGCAAGGGTACTTCTGAAAAAGCCTTTCCCAGAACAGTTTCTTGTAAAATCTAAGAGAACAACAACATTAGAAGGTTAACTGAAAAGGAAAGATCTTTTTTCTGAACTAAATTTCTTGAAAATCATGAATCTGACCTTCCCTTGTCTCTTTTGAGAATTACTGACTTATGATGATTTACTCCATTGACATATACTCTGAATGGAACTGGGTGTATTTGAACGTAAGTGTAATTATATGTAATTTTATTACCATGATGCTGCAGCTATTGATTACAGGTAATTGTCTGAAGTCTACAGATATGGTTGTGTAAAGCTGACAGTATCATCTGTTGGGTGTCACCTCCATGTGCTATTGGAGGAAAATGAAATCAGACTTTAAGAACACCACTCTATTTCAACAGATATCTGAAATACAGAGGGTCAATATCTTACTGCTTACTTGGTGAAGTGTGAAAATTTAAACTTAATTTTGAAAAGTGCCGCAGAAATATAAGTGTGGGAACTACTTTAGTTATTCTGTCTCAGTGTCTCACATCAAATGTATGCAGTTCACAAAAGGTATTCCTGTTGCCAAGAAAGGAAAACCATTCCTTACTTGGTGTCATCATTTGTAACAGAGATTATACCAGGCAAATTCTGCTTATCTGGCTTTTAAATTGTTTTCAAATTTGTCTCAGGGCTGCAAAGTTATAATTTTCTTACATTTCATGTAAAATGTCTATAAGAGAACTTGTTCCTGCAGGTAGAATTCAGATAACCATTACCTCAAAAGGTGAATCAAAACATTTTGAAGTGTGCAGTTCTGAGTCATTGTTTATATTTGTATTGCTGAAGTTTGAAATGCAAAAAAAGGAATGTCAAGATCCTCACAAAAATATTATTCCACTTTCCAGGCAATTTTAAACTTCTATTCCCAAACTAGCCATATTGTCCAGCCTGTTGTGCTGAGAGGATGAAAAATTTTAGAAATGTGCTTTTGCTTTCAAAATCAGTGGGAATTTCTTGTTTCTTACTGCACCATGAAGAGAAAGCAGGACTGTTGAGTTAAAAAGTGTCTTTCTATACAATTTTTTTCCGCTGTCTTGTAATTGCATTCAACATTGGTGGAAACTTGGGAAATAGGAAAAAAAAGTGAGGTTGAACTTTTCTTTCCACTCGTTATTTCCTTGAGCTGCCAGGGAGATTTGGAGACAAGAAATGAGAGAAGCTTCAGCACAGTTGAGCACAGCTCCTATTGAAATGACAAGATGGCTAAATCCTCATCATATTATCCCATCAGATGGGAGTCACTCATAAGATGCTTCTCTCACTAAACATGAATTCATAGCCAGCCCCATCATGAGTCCACAAAGTTCTAACTTAGGAAAGTATGACAGGCAAAGAGTGTCTGGGCTTTAGATACTGCTAGTGTACTGGCAGCCATTGGTGAAAACCTGCATACATGTATCATACATATTTGTTCCTGTAAGGGTGTCTTCTATTTATTAATTAAAGGGTTTGTAATTTCATTTCAACCAACATACTTGCCTTCTATTTGTTATTCCTAGTAATCTCTTAAAAGATTAAAATAGCCAGCACTACAGTGTTAGTTATATATCACTTTTGTCTCCAATGCATCCTCTTCAGGAGTGTTGCAGGAAGAAGAGCAGCCCCAGTACCAGGCATCATCTTCATAGAATCAAAGAATCACAGAATATACTGAGTTGTAAGTGACCCACAAGGATCATCGAGTCCAACTTCTACTCCTGTGCAGGACCATCCCGAAGAGTCACATCATGTGCGTAAGAGTGTTGTCCAAATGCTTCTTGAACTCCGGCAGGCTTGATGCTGTAAACACTTCCCTGCAGAGCCTGTTCCAGTGCTCAATGACCCCCTGGGTGAAAACCCTTTTCCTAATATTTAACCCAAATCTCCCCTAACTCAGCTTTATGCTGTTTTCTTGAGGCCTGTCACTGGTCACGAGAGCAAAGAGATCAGTATCTGCCCCTCTGCTTGCCCCTGAGAGAACATTGAAGACTGCAATGAGGTGCCCCCTCATCTCCTCTTCTCCAGGCGAACTGGTAATCCTCAAGCTGAGTACCACCTGAGCTCCCAAGGTGGTCATCACATCTTCCTCTATGGTGGAGGATGGTTCCAAGTTCTGATCTGGCCTTGTTCAGGTCGTTTGAGTGCTAGAGAGAGCAAGTAATAATAATAGCATAATGATGTGTGCCTTTCTAAGCACAAAATGGCCACTGCGGGTGGTGACAGTCCTAAAAACTGGAAACTGTAGCATTTAAAAGCTCACCAACTTTTTAATGAGACTAGGAAATGGTAGAGCAGAGGTCCATTCCCTGGATGATGATAGTGACATGAGTAGGAAATGTACTAACCTAACCAGCTCTCTTTACAGCCTGCAGCCTGGAGTCCTTCAGGACTCCCAACTAGGCAGGGAGGAAGCCAGGAATGCCTCCTTTGGGACCACAGCTAATTAGAATATCCCGAAATTCAATGTCAAAACCTGGCCAGAAGCCTTAAAGAGAAATCCCATATTCAATAACTCGATTAGAGTAACAGCACAGCCACAGAGAATTTTTTCATGTGGGTAGATTTTACATTTCAGGAGAAAGGAGGTTTTGTGGCATTTTTCAATTTTATTTCTTTTTTAGCTGTGGTTTTCTTTGGTTACAAGGCTTATCACATTGAAACAAGTAAATGCTGGAGAAGCAACCTTCAAATCTTTTAATTCTCTGTGCTTTAAATTTCTATACACTGAACTTTCCGAAATATGTTGATGTAATATAGCAAAAAACATAGCGTGTATCTCTAATGCTGCTTTTGCCACTAATAGAGTGGCAGATTGTGGAGGGGGTCATGTTGTTGCCAAGTATGCCTAAGCTGCAAATAATAAAATTCCAGCAAAAGCAAGGGACTGGTCATGCAGAAGAATATAAAGGTTTCCTACCCATGTGGTGAATCCCTTCTGCTAGCAAATAATTGTGATTTATTTATAAACATTGTTTTCTTCTACTTCTAAAATTTGTTTTGTTTACTGCAGTTGTAGGCAATACCAATTAATATCTAAACTAACAATCTGGAATACCTCTTTCCAGTAGCATAATAGCCCAGTTTTCTATGGTGCTTCTATACATTTAAGTTTAAACTCCTGAATCCTTCTGAAATTGATGGAATTGTGCATTTGTTTAAGATGAAGCATGTGCTTGACTGTGTGACTGGACACAGGCAAAGATGTAATAGCTTATTAGTCAGAGGTTACTCACACGCTTGGAAACACTCAGGGAAGGCTTCATCACTTTTCAGAACATGAGAAGTGCAAAGGTTACAAGTAGGCAAATACCAGCTTAATATTTTACAGTGGACATTTACATCAGTGCTGCTATTCCCCTTTAAAAATTCTTATTAGAATGTTTTATCTAGACCTCTTTTTATGAGATGTTAATAGTGTCTTTATAAAACCATGGGTTAGTTAAAAACTTCTCTTAGATGACGGTGTCATTACTGGTAGGCCCATGTTGCTCTTTTGGCATTCATCAGCTGGAGGCAAGTGGGCTGTCTCATGGGGAGTTGAGAACTTGCAGGTTATCACTTTGATTAGCTGCTGTAGGCAACTGGTGGCTACTGTAATTGCCTCCACAAGTCTGAAATGAATATACATTTCCTCTGACAAGGAAACAGTAGGAATATATGCCTAGTGGAAGATTTAGGTTTCTATAATGCCATGGAGATCAAATTAAAAAGGAGAGAGAGGACTTGTTGCTATCATACTTCATTAATTAAACATCAATTTAGAAACCACGGTGGCATTGACAAGTTTGGGACTGGCTGCTGATACTGTTTGGCAGGGACAAAGTTTCAAGTGGGTTGATATCTAGCCTTATGGAAGACAACAATAATGCTGTAACTGGGAGACTGCGTCTTTAAAATATTGGTTTAAATTACAACATACAAAGTCAGCCCAATGATTTAAGTATGCTACATAGGTATTTTAGAATAGTTCACTCATTAGAAGCCATCTGTAGGCTGCACTAGGAGCAGACAGAGAGGTGTGGGAAGACGGGAAGGGGAACACAAACTTTTGCACTGTTTGAATAGTGCAGGTCTGAGCTGGAGAGAAGCAGCACAGGGGTGACAGGGAAAAAATGGGAAACCAGGAGCCAGCACTGCAGCTGAGATCCAAACAGCCTCCACATTCATCTTCTCTCCTACTTTTGATTTACATCAGCATCCTGTGTTGTTCTCTTATTTCTTTTCCTTCTTCAGAAACCTTCTTCTGCCTGTTTCTTTGGGACATGTGCCAACTGTCGGGCCTTGGCAGTGGAAAAAGTGCAGGAGCTCAGCCCCTGGCAGTTCCAGCTCCTTGAAATGCTTTGGGTTTGTGAGCTGAATGGCAAATGTTGGGATGAGGTGTTTCAAGACAGGGCTGGCTGGCCAGGCCCACTGCTGCTGAGACAGACATCCCGGCATGATGCCCGTGATGCAGTGGGAAGGGCTTGGGGGAGCAGGCACAGCAGAAGGGACCTGCCCTGCTCTCCCAGACTCACCAGCATCACTTGTCAAAGCCTCCTATCCACAGGGAACAGAGGAGTCCCTGGACACCTGCCAATGGGTTAAAACCTCCACAGGTTTTGATTCAGTCCCAGTTCATTTTCTGCTTTGTGTGGATGCGTGTGCTGGTTTATTCATCAGCAATATTTTCCCATCCTGAGAATTATCTGACCATTCCCAGTCATGCAGTAGTCCAACAGTATAGAGGGATATTGAACAATGAGCCCAGTGGACCATGTTGTTTACTTTTTTCCGAAAATACAATCCATAAGAGGGAATGAAGGTGCACCTATATCACCAAGAGTGAAATTTGGCCAAGTAGTCTTGGATCAGGAAAGACTGAAGGGCACTGCTTTTAGATTTATTTTTTTTGGGTTTAGTTTGGTGGGTTTTTTTGCTAATATAGCTGCCATTAATACTTTTGGGTAAGACAAAGTGAGAAATAAAAATTCCTAAAATCATGTTTGGTATCAGTTTTTAAGCCATTGCATTATCCTGGGGATTTATCATATCATAGCTCTGGAACTAAACTTGGGATATTTTATAAGGAGATTTTATTAAAAGCATTATTTTTTTGTATAAAAAAATTGAGTGGAGTTCTATATTCTTTCTCTTTCAGGAAAACTAGTTGAGTATTTAGCATTCTTGTTCTTCAGGATAAAAGTAGTGTGTGTGCTTTTCACACATTTTCTGCATAAATATTTTGAGGTTCCTGTAAAACAGGACAACTGCTTTTTTTATTCTTCATGAATCAGCCCCTCTGTTTGAAACAAATCGTTGCAGCAACAAGGAATGACAGCATGACAGCCTAGTAGGTTATTAATGGGAGTGACAGCCTGCAAATCAGAAATCATGGCAGTGCATCTGTATGAACAGCAATTTGTGCTCAGTTGAATAACCAGGAAATCCAGAAAATCAGAAAAGATCGGAGAAGATGAATCAAACAGAAACATTTTCAGGTAACCCAAACTTTCTAGAAGTAATTGGAATATCAGGGGAATAGCAACATTCAAAAGTTTACTAGTACAAATACTTAGGGTCATGTATCTTTGTTTTGATACCCACTAAAGACCTAAAATTAGACAAAAGGAATGAGAAAAAATGTAAAATTGTTGATGGGTTTTTTAACTGTTACAGTGATGTCATAGGAAAATGAAACTGCAGCTTACTTACCTGCTTTATCATACTTTGTGAACACATTTTATTCACTGTATATTCCAGATAATCAATGTGAGATGAATGTTGGAAGTGTTCCACAAAGAACAGTAATTCATAAATGCAGGTATTTTGTTTTTTCTACCCTCTGTTTCAGTTGTTTTGTGTAAGAAAACAGAGAAAAATCAAGTATATCCTATTTCCCTTTTGAAGGGAGTGGTGTGCTATGTAAAGGACAGAGTAGCACGTTTCCAGTCTTAGTTTATATACAAGTTTATGGAGAAACTCTTTATGGACCTGTAGATGTAGGGTTAAATTGTCCACACAAATGTTTTTGGCTTTTCTAGATGCTTCTAGAATTCTCCTGATAGCATCTGAACCTTACTTTACCATCTCACTGTTAATGGTCACTGATATTGGTCATCAATAATTTTATAGTGTACTTCCCAATAATGCAAGTCTTGATATTTTCATTAACTGAATGAACTCAAAACCAGATTTAAGTTGTAGTTACATATAAATTGCTATAAATGACTACCTAGGATCAGAATTGATAAAATTTCTGACTTTAGTCCCAATCCAGAAAGTGGAAAATTTGACAGATCTAAATCAAAGGTTTCTGCAACATATTGACTTTAAACATGTTCATCTCAATTCAAATTTTGCTCTTGCAATTAGAGTCTGTTGTTTAACCTAAGGAATATCAATTTACCAGTGGTACATTCCAACCATGCTATTACGTGGACAGTAAAACTTTCTTTTGTTTTATGTGTTTACTGAGGGCTGCAAACTCTGAGAGTATGAACTGCTTTTTGCATATACATGTTAAGTACAGTACTCTAGCTTTATTATTGTACAATACTTGCTAAAAGTGGGAAAACCTGAACAAGGCAAGCGTAAGGAAGGTCCTACCTTCAATGCAGAGGAACAATAACTACTCACGATAAAGAGCTTTTGCGTGATCATCAGGTCATCCACACCTGAAGCATAAACTTTCAGTGCTCCAAAGGAAGAAAAAAAGACAGATCACATATAGTTATATACAGTCAGAAGCCCCATACCCTAAACGATACCTTCGTCCCCAAAGCAAGTTTGCCTGCCTGTTTGATTTTAGCATAAAAGTTTAAAAAAAATGTATCTGATAAATCTCAGAAATCCATTTTGGTTTATTTTCAATAGATTTTTTTTCCCTAATAGGTTTTTCTTTTTCTCTGCTGTATTATCGAGCTTGCAGCCTTTGAATCCCATGTTTATTTCCAGTCTTAGAGTAGCAATTTTGCATCTCTTCTTCATCAGCCTTTGTGTTTGATCTGTGTTAAATGTTAGCTTACTGTTATGGGTAACCCCCAGGCAGTGCTATCATTCTGTTCTTGAAGTGTAAAAAAAAAAAAGAGTGTGCCTTTTTGGATCTCTAAAAAATAAAATAAAATGAAACTAACTCAAAAGAAAAACCCCATTGGTTGAAAAGCTTTTTAATGTCAATGCAAAATATAAACAAAACGTGGTTTCTGAATAAAGTATCAAGACAAATAATCCTCTTGCCCATCTGTTATACTAAAATGGCCGCTATGGTATTATGTTGTAAGAATACATGTGCCAGTAATGGATGAGATAAAAGCAGACATATACTAGCAAGAATGAATAAAAAATGTTCATAATAAGTTATGAGCTGAACCAGTATGGAGAAATATATTCAGACATGAGAGTACAGTATCTGCCAATCTATGTGTAAAGCAGATATTTCCACTGTGTCTAATTGTTCCAGTTACTTAGTGCCTTCATTCCAAAGAATCTCAAGAATGCAGCATATCACCAGTATTAGCCTGGGTAAGGTTAATCCTAAATAAAGACTTCCTCACTTTCCTTAGAAACTGCTCATGAGTCCATCAGATGACCTTTGTAATTACTTGGCATTCTTGGAACAATCTCAATTTACCTGTTCTAGGGTTTGATCAAACTGAAAAACAACTACTCTGCTTTTAAGAAATAAAGAAACATAAAAAAAATAGTGGTTTTGGTTTATCTCTGTGAATTTTGTGGAACTGTGCATGAGATAAATTGCAGTATACTAGAGATTGCCTGTTGCCTTTGTAAATCGAAAGATTGGTAATGACTGAAAGCTGCAACACTTTGGAAGTCTGCGGTTTGTATGAAATAAATGGGTCTTCTTAGTTACAGTCCTGGCAAACTTCAATTTGTCTGCAGAATAACTAAAACAAAGATGGTGACACAGAGGCTCCTTCATGCTCTGTTGCCAATGAGCCTCATCTTACCCTCTGGTTGAAAAATGGTATTTCCTACAGGAAATTCCAAGAACTTAACATATGGATTCACTCCAAATTGAAACAAGTCCAAATCTCATATTTTTTCACAAAATGAAGCTGCCCAAAGTATTTCATTTTGGTTGCACTGAAACACTGAAATAATGTAAGAATCACATTAAAATCTCCAGGGACACTAGCACTGGGAACTATAGGGGACTAGGGAGGGCATATTTCCTGGGTGCCTCCGAAAACAATACTCCATTTGATCCCTAGTCTCATTTGAAAGTAGATCTATTCTTCACAGATAAGCTGGTACTGCAGAGAAGGCATAGAGAGGAGCAATGTGTACAAACAAACACACACAACATCCACGGCAGTCAGTTTGTCCTTTTCCTGCCATTAACCTTAGGAATCAGTTTTGCACCCTGTAGACTGGTCCTTCCACAAAGAGTGACTCTTGAGCAGCAGATAGTCTTACCAAATTTGAACCACAAAGCTTAACTTGAAGTAACCTCAACAGGCCTTCACTATGTGTGACATAAGGTTTTCTATCCACTCCCTGTTCCTTCTCTGTGTGTTGTGCTCAACAGCATGTCATGTCTTCCAATCACATCTGTTTCTGCTGTGGAGCACTAAGTAGTGGCCAGAAAAAAAGTGTGCTGACTCAGGATGGTGCTTTCTCTCTTAGTTCCTATTGTGTCACCATTGTCTCATCATGTACATTAATATTTTTCACCTTTTGCCCTTTGCAATATATTAAAATTACAAATTCTGTGGAAGAAATACAATTTTTCAGTACATGATAATATTTATAGTGTCTCAGCATTGACAGGTATGTCCTTGTGTTCATAATCATGCAGAAATGCAGGGATTGCCACGACCTGAGACCATGAAGAAGCTGGTGAGTAAAACTGAGTCCAAATTTTGCAGGCAAGGCTTAAATATATTTTATTTTTCAGGAATGTAGTGATTTATAATGTTATGTGGATAAGACAAATGTGAAGTAATTGATTTAGTTCAATCTTTCTTTACATTTAATACCCTTTATAATGTCTGTAATATTATGAACTAGTCTTCAAAGACTGATGGGGGAATAAAGTTAAAAAAGGCATCTAGCTTGGTGTTCATATGTGGCAGGGATATGTCATAACAGGTGATAAGACACTGGAACCTAGCAATGCCAAAGTTCCTCTGCGGAAAATCAAACTCAACAGATATTTGAGTTCCAGCAGCACAGGAAACTGAATCTGGCAACACAAACAACACAGCTGACACAATTTCAGTTAATGGTGTGAAGTTGTGTCAGGGGAGATTTAGGCTGGATATTAGAAAAAAGTCCTTCACTCAAAGGGTGGTTGAGCACTGGAACAGGCTCACCAGGGAAGTAGTCACAGCACCAAGCCTGACAGAGCTCAAGAAGTGTTTGGATGATACTCTCTGGCACATGGTGTGACTCTTGGGGATGGTCCTGTGCAAGAGCAGGAGATTGACTTGTTGATCCTTGTGGGTCCCTTCCAAATCAGCATATTCCATGATTCTGTGATTCTGTAACTGGTGAGTAAGTAGTGTGATGTCCTTCCTTCTGAGGAATCCATGAATGCAAGTTCAGACAATTCATCCTCCATAGTTCTACCAAATAATCCATACCAAGGATTTGATACTACCTTGGAAAATATTGGGCAAGTTTTTGGTAGAATTAGCTGCTACACTCATCTTAATGAGATTAATTCTCAGAACAAGCACTGAACCTGAATTAAAACCACAGAGCAGATCAGCACAGATTGCTTTGGGCTATTTAAGTCCATATCTGCTGTTGAACTCTGGATTCCTTCTATTGTTGTAAGTAGAAGATCAGATCCAGTATAAACACCATGGTTCATTCTGTTTTCCTCTAACACTTTTTTGGATTTCTCCTCTAGACTACTCTTGTCTTTTCTCCCTTTACTACAACAGAGATATTGAGATAGTCAACATACTCAGATTTGCTATGAGCAATGGAATGATTATAAATTTGCATTCAAAATCAATTAAGTAGTTTAGAACAAGTGAAAGATTAATCATGGGAGGGGAGATGAGTTGGAGATGAGTCTACTGACTTAAATCACTCCAGACTTTTGGCAATGACTATTCATGAATGTTAGAAAATACCAGATTCTCAAATCTTCTTTGGAAGAACTATTTGGTAACAACAATGCATGTGCTACAGAAGTTGTGAGATCCTCTACTAATTCCTGTGTTCCTTCAGCATGAAGCAGGGGAACATCTCAAGGGCATGACTAGATTTAATGTTTTTATAGTTCAAAGAAACTTTCTGGTAAGTGTTTACAAGTTGTTGGCAGAAGATGTGATTTCAGAAAAACCTTCAGCCTTTTTAACCTGCTTTAGCATGAAAAAAAGACAAGGTACTTTGAAATCCCAACTGCTTCTCTGATTAGTCAACATACTTTGTTTGGACTAATACAAACATTTGCAGTTGAGAATCTGCTTCACTGCATTACATGTCTTCCAGTGGTCCATAGGTAAGTAGCTTTGATGACTGAAAAGGATCCTTGAGCCACCTACAAATGCATCTTTTTGTTTAATGGAGGAAAAAAAAATCCACTTGTGCGGGCTCTAATTAATTACTTGGTCCTATCTCACACTCCAACAAGGACTTCCTCTGATGTGCTCTTCAAGTCATTTAGAACCTGTCCATAGAACATTTTTACTGACTACAGTGGTGCTCTTGAGTGGAGTTTGGTTCCTGAATCAAAACATATTTGGAAACCTGTGGATGTCAACATCTTCCCTTGTAGAATTCCCCTGATGTCTGGAGTTCTGTTTCTGTGCATAAACAGAAATATAATCATTTTAGCAGAAAATTTAAGTGGGTTTGTATTTCTTTAATAACTGAGTCTAGCTGGGATCCGTATACTATGCTAAAATGTCCAATGGATGTAGAATAGTAGATTTAATCTGAGCTTGTCTTGGCAACAATATTGCTCAGCTCAATAAAAAACCAGAGCATTATTGAAAGAACATTCATGCTCCCCATTCCTGTGATGTAATTAAAATTAGGGTATTCACTGCAGATATAGAAGACCTAGTTTAAATTCTTTTCCCAGATTCGGCGAGTATTTACCCATATTCTTCACCTTTTAGCAGACTATACTCTGTTGTGGTTCATCATCTTTCCTCCTGAAACTCTGCCACTAGGCAGAAAGACATGCAAGAGTAGTTTTCACAGACAGAAAATTCCAACAAGACTGCAATACGAGACTTCTATGGATTAGATACTGAATGTACAGACTGTGATTACTGGGTACAGCTTTACTTTAGACTGAACTCAGGATTGGATGAATTTATAACTGAAGGAAACTATTCCTTTTCTCTCCCTGTTATGTCTTGTCATGATTGCCAGAACACATGGAAAGTGAATCAAAGGCAGAGTACTGAGGCTTCATATCCTTCACCTTCTACCATCAGAGAGGGTCACTATTTTATATAGTTAATTTCATGTTGATAACTATTGGTCCATTTCAGATATCTTTTCAATATTTTTGCAGGTTAATATTTTTAAAAATCTGGTTTTATTTTATCAGCAAAATTGTTTATTCCAAATAGTTGTGCCTGCAGTAGATGTGCTGATCTTCATGGTGTACATGAGTGGCTAGCACAGGTTCTCCAACAGTGCCCCATAAATGAGGCCACAGAAGTGGGTCATCTGGACAGTATTCATTTCTAGGCTTAGAGTCCAAATACTTTCATCTAAGCTGACTGAGAACATCTTTGGGTGCAAAAATGGAGTATGGTTTGGATCTGTGCCTCAACAGTTACAATGAGATATGTTTACTGCTCAAGCACTGCATTTTGGCAGTGTATGTGTACATGCAGACAGTAAAGATCTGCCAGATTCTCACACTGAATCTAGAATTATTTCTTGTTTGAGTCTTGTCTTTCTTTTCTTGATAGCGTCTATTTTGAATCCTGGTTTCAAAGCTTTTCATCCAGGTTATCTAAGGACAAAACGGCTGTTAAGTGTTTAGACCAGCTTGCTCTGTGATTAAGACAACTAAGGATTGGGAATTCCCAGAACAATTGTATGCAATGAAGAGAAAGCATGGCTTTCTCATGGCTAAGAGAAAGTGACAGATCTGTGGAGGGAGAGAAGCCTCATTTCCAGGTATCCACCAGCGAAGTCTGAACTCCTAAATTGCTAAAATTTATTTCATATGAAGAAATTTTCTGATGGTTCATTCTTAGTTTTCATACTCAGTGCTTAAATACTGAGTCATGCTGCTACATACTTGCAGAGCTTTTCAGCTTGACTGTCCAGATTCAAAGTTTGGATCTTCCTGTAGACTCCCTGCACCAATAATTATAAGAAAGAGTAGGTTTTATGTCCTACCTATCTTCCTGTCCACGGTAGTATTTAATGGGGAGATTGTTTTACTGAGCCTTGTAGATGCCCAAGTTTTTCCCCTGCCTTATTTTACTAGTCCTTCAGAACGATTTAAAAAAAACAAGGTCAGGTGGCACAGGAAAAGTTCAGAGATGCTGCTTGCTGCCTTAGGGAGAAAATCCATGCAGCCAAAGCTCAACCGGAGTTGAATCTGGCCAGAAATGTGAGGGACAATAGAGATTTTTCAAATATATTTAATGGCAATAGGCAGTATAGAAATATCATTGGCCTGTTACAGGTTGTGGAAGTTCACCTCACAAATAAGAACAAAGAAGAGGTGTTTAATGCTTTCTTTGCCTCTGTCTTCAACCCGGATGAAAGACAAAGGGGGTTTCAGCGCGCTGAGCAGAAGGACCATGACTGAGAGAATGATCAGCTCCCAGTTGACCCTGAAATCATGTGGAATCTGCTACTCCAGTTGGATCCCTACAAATTTATGGGGCCTGACGGGATTCTTTCCATAATCCTCAAAGAGTTGGCTGATGTCATCGCAAAACCTCTTGATTTTTGAGAGGTCTTGGGAATCCAGGATGATCCCAGCTGGCTGGAAGCTGGAGAATGCTGTCCCAATTTTCAAGAAGGGCAACAATGAGGATCTTGGAAACTATAGGCCTGTTGGTCTCACTTCAGTGCATGGTAAAGTTATGGAGAAGGTTATTCTGGAACGTATTGAAAAACACCTGAAAGGTAATGCAGTCACTCATCACAGCCATCACAGCTTCATGAGAGTGAAGGCCTGCTTTATCTAACCTGATTTCCATTTACAACAAGGTAACCCACATAGCTGATCAAGGGAAAGCAGCTGATGTCGTCTTTTTGGATTTCAGTAAAGCTTTCAATACTGTCTCTTACAGGATCCTCCTGGACAAAATGTCCAGCACAGCTGGATAAACACACCATGTGGAGGGTGAGCAATTGGCTCATGGGTCAAGCACAGCAGGAAACAGTGAATCAGACTGGTGACATGTCACTAGTGGGGTTCTGCAGGGCTCCATCCTGGATCCTCTGCTCTTCAACATCTTCATAAATGACTTGGATACAGGACTGGAGTGGATACTGGAAGGAAGTTTGCAGATGACACAAAACTGGGAGGAGCTGTTGACTACCTCGAAGGCAGGGAGGTCCTGCAGGGAGACCTCAACAAATTAGAGAGCTGGGCAATCACCAACCATATGAAGTTCAATGAAGGAAAGTGCCAGATTCTGTATCTGGAATGGGACAACCTCGTATGTACGAATAGACTGGGGAATGAGATGCTGGAAAGCAGTGGCATGGCAAAAGGACCTGAGGGTCCTGGTCTATGGCCAGTTGAATGTGAGTCAGCAATACTGTGGCAGCCAGGAGGGCCAACCATGTCCTGGGAGGCATCAGGCAAAGCATCTCCAGCTGGGCAAGGGAGGGGATTGTCCTGCTCTGCTCTGCCTTGGTGTGACCTCACCTTGGATATTGTGTTCAGTTTTGGGCACCACAATATAAGACAGATATTAAACTATTAGAGAGTCTCCAAAGGAGGGCAATTAAGATGGTGAAGGGCCTTGAGGGGAAGCCGTATGAAGAGCGGCTGAGGGCACTTGGTCTGTTCAGCATGGAGAAGAGGAGACTGAGAGGAGACCTCATTGCAGTTACAACTTCCTTGTGAGGAGAAGAAGAGTAGGGGCAGGCACAGATCTCTTCTCTGTGATGACCAGTGGCAGAATCTGAGGGAATGGCACGAAGTTGTGTCAGGAAAGGTTTAGGTTGGATGTTAGAAAAAAGTTCTTCACCCAGAGGGTGGCTGAGCACTGGAACAGGCTCCCCATGGAAGTGGTCACAGCACCAAGTCTGACAGAGCTCAAGAAACATTTGGATGATAGTCTGTGGCACATGGTGTGACTCCTGGGGATGGTCCTGTGCAAGGGCAGGAGGTGAACTTGTGGATCCTTGTGCGTCCCTTCAACTTGGCATATTCTGTGATTCTGTGATATGATGAAGACAATATTAAGAAAAAGTATCTGTCTTCTTCCTTTTATTTCTTTATAGTGGAGGATAAGACAACATTTTAGCAAGTTCCCTTTCTGCACACTATTCCAAGAGCTCTGTGGAAGAAATTCTTTATTTGATATTTCAGGAGAAACCATTTCCAGGATTTTAATACTACAAATCCTGTTCTTCCCCCTCATTTTTCTGTCAGATCATTTTTATCACTTTAATCAGATTTTATTCAGTTTGTCTCCTCTTGAGTTCTTAAACTGAGAACACTGATGACCATCTGAATGCAAAGTTTACTGTGTGACTGTCACTGCTCTCATACTGCAGCTGTAATTTTTTAAATTATAGAAAATATCTGTGAAATATAAATACAGAAGTTAAATTGCACTGACAGTGGAAATGAGGTCAATATAATAAACCTGCAACACTAGATAGAATGTGAAGAATATGCTAGTGGATAATAACTGATGAAATCAGGTAATTCTGTTCTTAAAGCCATAAATATAAAATTCTCTAAGTGGCAAAAGTTAAATTTCTCTATATAATGACTAATAACATTTAACTACATTTAAGAGGTTAGCTCAGCTGTTAGTAATGTAAATGGGAAGATTCTATTTAGTATGTCAGAAGATGGCTAAGGCTTCAAATGCTGTAGGTTTTCTAAGCACTAAAAAAATAAAGTAGGCAAGGCTCTGTAGAACCCTGTAGGGAAAAAAAGGTGCAACATGGATCAGAGGGCCTTGAGTTTTTATGAGTGTGGAATATATTGCTCCACACCTTCTGAGGAACAGCTTGTGTTGTTCTTTGTTGTTGTTGGCAGCATGAGTGGGAGGGTAGCATCCCCTTTCACTACAGAATTTAACACAATTGCATTTAGAAGAAAGAGCAAGACTGGGATCTCTGAGCACCTGATGTCTAAAGAACAGAAAGGATATACCAAAGTGTACAGAGACATGTTGAAGGATCCTGCTTCCTAACTGTCCGTGTTGGACAAATAGTCAGGGTTGTCTTGTTTTTTCTTTGTCCTGTATTTTTTGGGTTTCCCTCTTGTCAGGGAAGGAGAATGGTGTGTGTATATGTGATGAGGAAGAAGGGGAGGGAGAAGGAAGAGGGGAGACAGGATCAGAACAAGTATCTATAAATGAATCTATAAATGATAGAGCTCTCCAGGTTCTGTCAGTTTAAATGAAGGGCAGTGTTCAAGATATATGAAGTATTTTCTCCTTACAGGATTTTCAGCTGATTCAATCCATACAGGGTCTTGAAATGAAATGCTTAAATATTGCAATACTGAAGTAAGTGTTTGAAAGAGCAAATAAAACTAAAAAGCCAATATCACAAACTTTGATTCATGTAAATTGACTCTACCATACAAAAAGTCTCACTGGCTTCAATAGCTAAAGACTAATTGGATGACTGAAGGTTTGTAGTATCTAGGCTTTAACTAGTAATATAAATAACTAGAATCCTAATATCACAAATCAAATGTGCTAAGATATACTTTAATTCCTGTGTCACTGTGATGCATAGATCCTCCAAACAGTTTAAAACAGGGGGAACAGATTTTGATGCTATAGTACACAACACTACGCTATCAAAATCAGCTTTAGACATTGGAATAAACTATAGAGGATGTTGATTTAAGTCTGTTCGTAGCAGAATTGATTTTACTGCTCCTGTTCAATACACTGGATTTTATCAAAGATTAAATTCACTTGACAGTAAAAAAAATAATAATAAAAAAATTAGAACCTTAAATTTACCCCAATATAGAAAGTTACCCAAATATTCTGAGTCAGTTCTGCCATAAATTCCTCTGCCTCTCTCACCTTAGCTGTAGGAAAGGTGAGATTTGTATGAAAGCAAGGATTATTAACACCTCCATACAAGTGGAGTGTTAGTGATACACAGATTGAGTTATTTGCCAAAGGACTTAAAAGCAGAACAAAGGCTTAGCTGGACAATGGACTTAGCTGCTTTCCATTCTGGCTTGTTATATAGTGCTAACTAAAATGTTGCTCAGTTAGGTAGTCACATATAATACTGCCCAGAGTCCAGACCTTGCCATCCTTGCACGTTGTATTCAGTTTGCATTATTGCAATGTGTGTTTTGAATTGTAGGTGTGTGATGGCATAGTTCTGCATCCTTTGAGCTTTTCTGACATTCTTCTTCAAATCTGTAGAGTGAAAGAGATCAAGTATTAGAATAGTGTATTCTTCCTCTTCTAAATAATAAAAAAGAGACTATCTATCAAATTGGCAGGCTATATCTTTTGTAACCATGTACAAAACACATTCCAACTGGATGAACAGCTGTCAGAGCAGTCTCTTGTCAGCAGGTGGGTTAAAGTTTGCTAATGCATGTGTACATGTGCAGGTATTCATATCCTTTTCTCATGAAGATCAATAACAAGATTTCCAATTGTATTTGCAGTCATGATTTACTCGGGATGCATTAGCTTTCTTTTGTTCTTTGGCCCACCTGTCTCCTGTTATCTTTTTGTAATATGTTTGTCCACCAGGTGGGAAAATTTTCAATGAGTGAAATGTGGAAAGATAAAGAGCGTAAGTGAATTTTGTTCAGTTGATTCCTTCCATAAATCTAAAGTAAACAGTTTGTCTCTAACCATTTGTCGTGGTTTAACCCCAGCTAGCAACCAAGCTCCATGCAGTCACTTGCTCCCTCCACTACCAGTGGCATTGGGGAGAGAGTCGGAAGGGTAAAAAAGGTAGAAATCTCATAGGATGAGATAAAGGCAGTTTAATAGGAAAAGCAAAAGCCAGGAATTCATTCATCACTTTCAGTGGGCAAGCAGGTGTTCAGCCATCTCCAGGCCATCACATACAACAGTTACCTAAGTAACCTTTGGAAGTCAGACAGCACCACTCCAAGTGTCCCCCGCTTCCTTCTTCTTCCCCCCAGTTTATATACTGATCATGATGTCATATGATATGGGCTAGCCCTTTGGTCAGTTGGGGTTACTTATCCTGGCTGTGTCTCATCCCAGCTTCCTATGCACACTCAGTGTTCTCACACAGCAATATGAAAGCCAAAAAAGGCCTTGACTCTGTGTAATCACTGCTCAGCAACAATAACATCTCTAGATTATCACCCCTGTGTTCAGCACAGATTCAAAATACAGCCACATACTAGCCACTGTGAAGAAAATTAAGTCTACACCAGTCAAAACCAGCATATCATTCTACTGCCACGTTTTTTAGGTCATGGATATTAACTAGTTTCTGGTCTCTTTTAGTGTCACATAGGAAGGTTATAAGCCATGCACCTCTTGAAAAATTATATTGCAAGACTTACAGTCCTACTCTTGGATCATTATTTTCTTGCGTCATTAGTTTTAGATCACAAGGTATATATGAAGGCAACAAAGAAATTAAACAAGTCCAGATGATTCAGAAGCATCCCCACAGCAAAGGCCATACTGGAGGGAAGTGCATGCTTATGGACTAAGTTGTGCTTTCTTTAGGGCAACATGAAGAACTGCTTAATAAACATATTCCCAAATCTATTTGATTCAAAATCGATGCAGGTTGTCTTACCACCTTTCTAAGTATATGCCTACTTTTAGGATAGCCCTAGTATTTAAGACAGACACAATTACAAAAAAGTGCTTTAACACGTTCTTTCCACTAACTGGACGTGGAATCTGATTTGGTAACCCAAACTGCTCAGCAATCTGAACTGGCCTCTTGGTAGAAAAATTCTCAGTGATGCCTACGATTAAGTAAGGTGTCTATGGTAGCTGATCTGAATGTGTCTTACAGTCATTACAAGAAATGCTCAAAGAGCGTCATACAATGCAGATAACTTATCTAAGGCATACTTATTATCACATATATTTCTCAGTGTCTGTGGACATCACCTCCAGAATCCCAAAGCTCTATAACAGGATACTGCTAGAATGTTAAGAATCATGCCACTGAAAAATAGATTGAAAGCATTCATTCCTGCAGTTTGGCATAAATATTTTTTTTTTTCCCCAATTGGACAAGGTGTTCTGAGGAGCATAAATCCCCTATGTAGTTCAGTGTGGTTTGATGCTTAATTGGTTACTTTCCTGAGCAGTGAATGCCCAACACTTAACTTTTTAACTCATCTCAGGTAAGTTGCCATCAATTTGCAAGGTGATTTAGAATGCAAATAATGAATAAAGCTCAATACAATTAGCGCTAGTCTTTTATGAATCAAGCTCCTTTAAAACTTCATCAATACCTGTCTTAAACACTTATTGACCAAAATTTTGTGGGAGCCTTATTCACAAGGCACTACTGTTCCCAATATGAACCTAGATCATTGGGAAAGGCACAGGAACTGGTTTTTTTATTTTTAAATGATTATCCTTACATACATACCGCTTATATCTGGAATAAATAAATACACCCACACATACATGCACAGATGTGAAAAATCTGATTGTCAGATCATTTAAGAAGAGTGCAAAATATCATATTTTTGGATTATTATATTGAAACCATAGTAAAAATTATAAGGGTGAAAAAACCAACTTATAATACACTTTAAAAGTTGGAATTGAATGAGTAAGCAATAACACAAGAAACAAAATTCTAGTTACCTGCTTGCAAAGCTTTTTTTCATTATAAGAATGAAAGCTGGGATGTTAAAAATCCTACTCTAGTTGAACTTAGTGTTTTGCCTTTGATTTCATTGGCAGCAAAAATTTACCTCATGGGAAACCAAAAGCGATTTGATTAAGATCTGGCTGACCGACATTCTATGTTAATTTTATCATCCAAAGGCTGTAACGTTGTCAGTAATGAAAGACATGGCATATCCAGATAACCAATAATCCCAAACTGCAAATTAAAGATATAATGCAGGACTATTTAAATTTTAAACAACGTATTTTCAGATTCAGTTTTTAGAAAAAGAATTATGTGCTTTCCTAACTTCCCTGTTGTTGGACAGGAGAGAAAGCTTTCTAAGTGGCTTTATGCCAATTTAGACAGCTCAGTGTTGAGAGAATCTATGAGAAGCAGGTTAATCCAGATTTTTAGTTGTTTTATTATGTAATATCAACATAAAACAGCTGGATCAGGCTTGAACAAGTATTTAAAAACTACAGAAAATTGTTTATTAAGGATTTTTCTTCATTACTCCAGCTTTATGGCAACTTAAAGTCCCTCTGAAAATAGCAAGTCAATTCAGGTTTAAAGTGTTGTTTGATACAAACTAAGCCAGCCAGCCAGAATCAAATCCAAACCCCTAGCACCTGCTTGCTAAAATGGTGTCAATTAAAAAAAAAAAAAAAAAAAAAAGAAAGGCTACCATTAACACTTTTATAAGAAAAAAATACATTAAGTGTTAAATCCAGATGTTTTATTGCTTCTTCAAATTTAGCTTTATTTATGGGCTTCTGTGTCTGTTGCATAGAAAGGTAATTAAATATTTGCCCTTATAAAGCAGTTATATTTTCTAAAATATCAATACGTGGAGGACACCTCAATAAAAATACAAATTTTGATTTATCTCTATTTTGCAAATTTTATAAATGTCATTAATTTATTTATTTTAAAACTATTGAAAAATTTTAGAAAGAAAAAATATAAATTTTATGTTTATATTTTCCTAAATAAACCATTGCTTGCTTTGAGAAAATTATTTTTCAGCCTTGTCAGCATAACAGAAATTTGTTTCCTAATGCAGCAATGACATTTTCCTTGATGTTATGGAACTGCTACTGCATTAAAACCAAAACAAACAGCACGGCTGCCCCCAACTTATCTGTACTTAAAAACTTACTCTAACTTCATTTTTTGGCCCCAGGATCTCTCAGCCCTCTGTATGTTGTATGCTATTTAATATGTGTCAAATAAAAGGAATTCACAAGTCATCTCCATAGCTTGTCGTATGTGCAATCTAATTTGATGTACATATAGTAGCAGAGTATCCTGTAGCAAGAAGAAAACTTTTGACCTTTCCTGCTTTTGGAGAACACATAGAGTTGGGGATTCATACAAATTGTTCTGGGTATACATGACATGATGTACGGTGCTAGAAATAATCCTTACTGCGGCAATCAGGATGCTTTCATCAGTCAGTGGACACAGACTGACTGACCTTAACTAACCCAGTTGTTTAAGGGCAATACATGACCCAAAAATGAACTTCTCTGCTATGAGAGGAACTAGTCTGCATGTGAAAAGGTTTGCTTTAGCTGTGTTTGGTTTCTGTTCAGACGTTCAGGTCAGCTTTTATTTTATCTGCACCCATTCAATCGTTAATATGAATTATACTCTAGTTCTAAAAGTAGGAACAAACTTAATCTAATTGGTTTGTACTAATTTGGTTGTGCTGGATACATGAATTACCTATTACTATTATACTTATATGGTCAACAATTCTTATGAAGAACAGAAGCATTCAAACTGCACTTATTTGGTGAAAAATAAGTGTTGCTCAGCAGAGGCTATTTCACCCACTCACCCCATGATTAAAAACTTGCTGGTTAAAGATTTAAATGGGTTTAAGATTGGCATGGTGTCACCATTGTGCAAATCCTTTGTTAAATATTAAATAATAGAAAAATGTCTTAGGGTCACACAGTGTGTGATTTATGTGACAAAGCCCTTATGGGTTGTGTTTGTCAAAGGCAGCTCATAATTCTAGATTGTTTCACTGAATAGCAAAGAATATTTTTGTTGTGGTGGTGGGTGGAAAGAGATTTGTTTTCTCACTGTATTCGGTGTGGTAAAGATTTCTCTCTTTCTTCAGACACCTTTCACATGAAGAAGTCAAGCCCTGGGGCTAAGCAGAAGAGCTGGGGTGGGATGGGTGCCCCTCCCTTGCATTAAACCACTGCTGATAACGGCTTTTTGATATATGCTTGGTCAGGGACTCAATTAGATTGTCAAATAAAAGTAATAAAAATATGTCATTTTTTAAAATATTTTTTTATGTGTATAACAGTCAGAAGCTCTTTAAAATCTGAAGACTGTAGGCCATGTGGACTTTTTGAAAGACTTGCATTCGTGTATAACTTCACATCATCTCAGAATTATTCTTCTGGGACTTTCTAAACAATTGTGTCTATATAAATCCCTATTGCTTTGTTAAAAAATATATATGTATATAAAAAGTAGGTAGTAATTTCCTTCCTCCACCCCCTCAAAAATATATATATAAGTTACAGCCAGAAATTATTGCTTGCATTCTGTACTCTAGGAAATACAAAGGCAAATTCAAAAAAGACCTTGTCTCCTTTCTTTCTCTAAAACACAATTTATTGCTTTAAATCATAAAAATAAAACAGTCAAATGTTGCATAAGAGACCCTCAGCAGAAATAAAAGAAAAGAAAAGGCAAAACTGAACTTCCCATAAACCCAAATCCCATACAGCACAGCTTTCTACAAGACCATAATTAAATAATCCCTGAAGGACTTGTGGAGGAGGGGATAAGAATACATAAACTTTCCAACATGATGAAAGAAAAGACTCTGTTATTATTATTTCATTTTATTTTTAAGAAGGAAAGAACTAAAACCAATATACTTAAGGTGGTATACATGGGAAAACTACTCCATGATGAGTAAGTATTCATAGAAGTCTCAGCCTTGACACACAATAAAACAGAAATTAGAAGATGTCTTTGTAATTTGAAGTAGATTGAGGCATTGTTTTAAAAAGTGCACATCTTCAGCATCAAACAAAGGCCTTCAGCTCTGTAACAGATAGAACTGTTACTGCTGTTCCTAAGCATTTCTTTAACACTTTTTTCCTCTAGTCTGAGATCTGAGATGACATGGTAGAAACTTCCAGCAGGAGGTTCTTCACTGGATGGGAACTTTTTTTGTTAAAACAGGAGGGGAGTCACATACCTGTGCAAAGCCACCCATGTAGACAGGTGATTAGGTAGAAAGAGTGATCAGGAATAACTTCTGCAATAATTTTACTTTCTCAAATTAAAACAAGAAATACCAGTGTAACATGTTAGTCTGAGATTTTTTTATTATCTTTTGTAATTTTTCTTCAGGAAGGTTCACTTTTGATGAAATGGTTTTCCTCAGACAGAAAAATACCTTATTGGGAAAACATATCAAGCATGTCTCAGATTCTGGTATTCTGCAAAGTAAAATGCTGAGAGAGCCTCCTATCTGCTAAGCCTCAAACTATGGGAATGATCCCTCCTCACAGAGGTGACACTGAAGTATCTGATAATCTGTAAATACCAGAAACCATTAGAACATCTGAAAAGGTATGTCAAAGGAAGTCTAACCGAGTAACATCTAGTTTTTGGCAATTCTTAATGCACAAGATTAAGAATACCACTTTTTGGAGAAGGAGGATGACTGTCTCATTTGAATTGAAACCCCATTAAGGACTTCTCTGTTATTGATTTAGGACTAGAGGAGAATATGGACCTGTGTCATGGTTCTGCTTACAAATAGTTCCTGTAAGAATCCCCAGTAAAGGAAGGACTGATGATTAATTGTACAGATGTCTAATGAGCAAAAAGTTGCTTTCCAGTGCTATTTGTCAGTATAAAATTGCAAAAGTTATTACATATAAAATGAAGCTTGACTCCACCATTTATTACGGCAGGAAAGATTCAGGTTTAGCTTTGTCTGTCAAGCATCACAATTTCATTAACATCTTGCCTGGATCTTCTAATACAATGATAAATCCATTTGTATGTTTCCCATCTGTGTCTAAAATTATATTGATAAAACTGCTTATGGTTTCATTGACTGGTACTACCTAAATTTATAAGTTGGTCAGTCAAAGGTGGAAAGTTGGAAAGGGACAAAGACAATGGAAATACATTATGTTTAGATTAAGGACCTCAGGATGTTACAGAGCAATTTTCTTATGGGAATACCTTGAATTGAGATACCTTCTTCATGAAATGCCCAAAGTTCCAACATTTGTAGGGTTGACTGATACCAATCACTCATTTTGCCTTTCTGCTGAATCATCTCAGACCATACCAGGCCTAGAGGGCATTCAGAATTATTGGAGTGAAGGTGTGGTGAAATCCATAAGTCTTCAAGCCACAAATAAGAAGCTGAATTCTCTATGTTCTTTCTTTGATCTGGTTCCCAGCACCAATTTGCCCAGCTCTGATATCACGAGAACTGTCTGTGAACACAAGGAACAGGAATAGTGTGATAGTTTTCAAACAATTATAGAAATTTAAAGGTAAACTGGTGAGAGACAGGAACCCAGCTCAAGAGAGATTACAATTCAGTTACAATTTACTAAAAAAATTGCAATAAATACAATGATACAGAGGAAAACTGTTTTTAACCCACAAAACCAGATGTATAACTCAGCACAGTGGGGCACAAACAGAAAGCCCCTATGCTAAGCACCACATAGTCCCTCAGGCTGCAAAGTAAAAGGAAAGGAAACCTGTTGGTCAGCATGATGGTTGCAGTCTGGTTGAAAGTGGCAATCACAGTCTGGTTGAAAGTGGCAATCACAGTCCGGTTGAGGTTCTGATCCTCCTCTGGATCTGATGAGTGGTACCAGAAGTCCCAAAACACAAAGATTATATATGCTCAGGTTCAGGTGGGAATGCCCGGTACCTCCCCCAGTGCTGGGTGTTTCACAGTGGGTGATTTGACTCTGTCAGTTATGGGATATTTTTGGAATCTTTAGATGGTCTAGGTCATTGCAAGTGCCTATTGTGCCAGTCCATTTAGGCCATTAGCAGACACGATCCCTCAGACTGGGTGTGAAGGTGCTGATGCCTCCCTGGAGGGGACTTATCACAGCTGAGTCACTGGTATAATGACAAAGAAACACTCCCTTGCCTCACAGCGTTCTTTAACACCCCTATTGTAGCCTGAGGGGTCAGGTGTGCCCTGGGCAGCTGCTGCAAACTAGCCATTATTAGCAGTTCATAAGAAATTACATAGACAGTGTAGAATACACAGTTTTGGTTATACCCACATAGTGATAAACTGCTCCTGGCACCTGTTACTAGGACACTTACCCTTTCCTTTTCAACACTGTGTGAAATCTCAGTAAAATGTAGAGTGATCATAAAATGAAAGCCAGGGAAAAAAATTAATCAGAGAGCAGTAAATATGGGCCATCTTTCAGGATCCAAGATGACTTCATAGGAATGGAAAAGTAAATGAAACCTTTGAAACTATTCTGACCTTAATAATTGAAAGTGCAGTAAATCCAAATCAGACTCTGTGGATAGTTGAGTTTTTTCCTGATCCTTTACAGTATGTTTGACTACCCCAGTGGTTCCAGTTTTACCCTCAGCTAAAGTAGGTTTAATTTTAGCATTTTTAATTTAAAATAAGTTATTTCTGGAGGTATATTGATGCAGCTACCAGTGGGGGAGAAAAAAATCACACAGCAAACTGAGAAACATACTGAAAATAAGTATTTGTTCCTTTGGTATAACCGGGCCACTTTGTTTAAGCATGATATGGTTATATTGCACAGTGTTTGACCTGGAATGAAAATGAATACAATTCATCTCCAAATTAAATGCAGTACCATATGTGTTGTCAATTTATCAGTACATCAACAAAATTGAAGTGTTGAATGGAAGTGGATTGGTGGCTGTATGTGGTGTAAGAGTCAGCAAAAATTGCAGTTAGCTGACTCAGCCAACTGCTTTTTGACACATCTCTATCTTTAGAATTATTGACACATCTCTAGTCATATGGAACTGATATTTAAATGTTACCCTACAGCCAGACACACGTAATGGCTACAGAATTCTCCCCTCTGGGTAGGCTGAGGGATTTGTATTATGACAAAAACTGTGTTCTCCCTCCCTGTAAGGTCTGAAAGAAATTGTAGTGAATCCTCAATGTTCATTGGCAGATTAATTTCAATGAATTGTCTGAAGTCTTAATAAAGTACCTATTTTGTATTACGTCATCATGAAGGTATCTATTTACTCTCAGTTTAGCATCTTCTACCCACCTCTTAATTATGCTATTTTGTCAGGGAAAGGGAAGAGACAAGGATAAAATGTCTTTGTTAAATATTCCATGCTTAACATTATGTTATGCTATAGCAACTTATGCTCCATGAATTGATGAGAGTAAGAAAAAGAGCAGTGCAATATAGTTTAAAAAAAAATAAATTAAAAAATCCATAAGGTGAAAGAGGTATGAAGAAGACCATTATAAACCGAGACAAACTTGGCAACTTCCCTGTGCTGACATCTTTAACTATCCCATCACTCCCCTCCTCCTCCTCCCCCCAACAAATGCAGAAGAAACACAGGCATCTAGGACCAGATATCTCAAGATGTTAGATACCTAAGTTTTTAAATCTGACCCATAACTCCCACTATTGTATTTCCTTTTCAAATTCATTTTATAGAAGCCATGACTCCCTCAGAACCTGCTTACTTGTTTCATAAAGGCCACTTAGAGACCCCATGTAACTCTAGTGACTCACCACAGTGCCTTTTCAAGGCAGAAAAATTATGATACACTGCTTGTATATATAACACAGTTCCACATTACTGATTTTAGATTTAATTTTCTTGGCTAGGACTGAGTTATTGGATGGACATCATGGTATGCCAAATGTACAAATTGCCTTGCAGTGCAAGAGTCTGTGAAGAATCCTGACTGAAGCTTCTACAATAGCATGAAATTTTGGGGACCTGCCAACCAATGCAAAGATGTTCAAGGCGATATATAAATATGTTGAAAATTGTACTGTGGGAAGAAGCTCTAGTAAAAGGGGCAAAAGACACACAACAATATCCTTGGAGAAACCAGAGCTGAAAATTATATTGGTATGTATATTCACAATCTACCAGAAGACTCACTCATATGCCCTTCAGGTCTTTATCTGTTGTAAGCTAAGGTAACTGAGTTATTGTTAGTTAATTGTAGTCTCCAGAAAAAGGAAATTTTTCCTTCCTGCTCAAAACATTACTTTGGAATTAAAGAAAATGCATTCACCTAGTAAAGAACAATGTATACATAAAAAAGAGCAGAATGTAGATAACCCTGCTGAAAGTGTAGCTGGTTGACAGAAAATACACTGTGCTTGTTAAGGAATTTCCGTACAAAGCTCCATCTTCAGCAGATATAAGTTTTACCAGCTTTACAAATTTATGTTGAAATAAACCCCAAGAAAAGGCACTAAGTTAATTAAAAAGTGGCAATTTTATTTGCAAACTTATAGAAAAAAAGAATCTTTTAGGTTCACAGCATTGAATAACATCAGCAAAAATTTCAAATAGATTTTTTGTTTTATTTCATACTCTTGAATCTAGTCTATAAAATCAAATTTGGGGGATTTTGTTCTGCCCTATGGGCCTGAGGTTGGTCATCTACTTGTGTAAACCAGAGGAAAAACAATGTTAATGTGAATTAGTTGAAGACTGGGCCTAAAACTTCAGCTCTCAGCTTCTTTGATATGACAAATCACATGTCATTTTTCAGTACCATGATTTTTTCTGTAAACTATTGCAGAGGAAATATTTACATTAAGGTATTTAGTTTAATATCACACTTTTAGTCTAGGTTAATGGAAATAATGTGTTCCCTTACTGAAATGTATATGTGACTTTTATACTAATGAAATAAAGAGACTTACATGCACTAATTACAGTAAGGAGTATTGCACAGGTAGCTGAGATACAAGCTCTGCTACTCAGATCAGCCAAAAGTTGCTTGCACTTGATCTGCCACACTGTCAAGTAACTGCTGTACAAGTGCTCTGCGAGGTGAGCAGAGATGAGACACTGCAGTAAAGAATTAAACCTTCATCTCGAAAACCCCAGACACAGGTCACTGGAAAATCTTAAGTACCACAATCCAGATATAGCATAAACAGTGAGAGTTATTAATATACATGTTATTTTTCATTTAAAAAACATGCCTTGATAACTCTGTGGACATAAAAATTAATAATTATGACACTTCTCAACCCTCATATTTTAAAGGATATTGGTAATTTTTCATTTATTTTACATTTTTTTACCTTTTTTTAAAGCCAATATAATATTAATGGCATGTTTTTAAACCTTGTTCTGTTATCCTGTGAATACAAGATCTGGAATAAAATCATTACATTGAAACACAGGAAAATCTCCCTTCCATAGGTAAAACATAAGAACAAGAAAAAGACATAATTCTTCCTATGTTTTACCATCCCACTTTTCTGAAATCAGTCCATCTTAGCCAATAACTGTGTCTTCATTTGTAATAGTTCTGATATTTTTTTTTTTTTTCCCTTAGTCATATTGGGAACTGATCTGAACATCACTAGCAACCAGAACGACTTGTGCTTCTGAATATATTCACCACATAGATAGTTTTGTTTGTCTAAATCTCATACCTACTCATTTTGTTTGCTGCTGTCTAGTTTCTGTATTGTCAGAAACAACAAATTGTTTTCTGTGCACCTTTCACATGCCACCCATGATTTTGCAGAGAAATGTAAGATTCTTCTGCCTCATCTCTTTTATGGGTTGAACAGCCTTAGTCTAGCTTTCCAGATACAGAAGTCTTTGATTTCCCTTGTCATTCTTCCCTGTACACTCTTCCTTGTTCTTCTGAATGCTAAATATTCCAAGATCTACTAAAAAATACATGCATACTTTTATATAATAAAATTAACTTTATAGGATCTTTTCCAAGACTTCAGGAGGATTTTTTTTCTCAAATAATGCTGCATTAAGATAAACATTATCATATTCATTAACTGTTTGATTTCTTTTTCATTTGTATAATTGAAGAGATCTAATTAGGTTTCAGAATACTGATAACGCACAGATCATGCTATAATTTGTAATGTAGCTGGACAACTGCTAGAAATTAGGATTGGTCTAAAAATAACAAAAGACACAAACCTTCAGGATTATGCAAATGAGACAAAATTTGAAAATCATGTCCAAGTGATGCCAGGTGGAGTACAAGAGATAAACTGAAGAGTAAAAGTGATATCCAAGCAGAATAAGAAATTTGAAAAGTGAGAAGTGATAATGCCAAAAGGTGATGGGTGATGAACAAAATTCTGTGGTGCTATACAGAAGTGTAAAAGCATGACCGTGATTTTAGTCAGCATGTATGGGGGCATTATACCTCTGATGTATAGAGGCAAAAGTGCCACTTTTTGTGCACTAATGCAACCCTTACTAAAAGCAGTTTGCTCACCTTTGTGCACTTCATTACCAGGGGGATCCTGAATCATGAAGGAAATTCAGCTAGAGAGTTAACAGTAAAGAAAAACAAAGGCTGTCTAAAACATGCGTAAACTGAGATGCAGGGAGAGTTAGCGTGACAACCATCTACTAATTCCTGATGGCAATGTTAGCACACAGAAGAGAAAGATCAGCTCAGGATGGTTCAGACTTCTTGGTAATAGGATCCATACAGTTGCACCATAATATCATAAGGCAAATCACCTGTAATAGTTGCAAAGCAGACTGGTTCAAACACCAGCAAATGTGGTCTCAGAAACAATGCTGCAGTGGCATGAAAATATGTATTCCTACTTTACCTTCTGTATTATTATCCACAGTCTGCCTCCTTCACATAAAAAATAAATAGGCTCCATATCTCAGAACAAATGGATCCCAGATTTTTCACAAGGATTGAGGTAGTTCACTGAAAAGCTCTCATTTCCCTTCTACAGAAAAAAAAAAAAATTGGAGGGTGCACATGACAAACTGAGGTCCTCTTTATTTTCTTGCCCATTGTCATCTGAAGTAAATCATCTCAGTAGGGAAGCAAACTGGGAGTCTAATATTCTGTCTAGAATCAGATTTCTACCTGGGCCTGATAAACTTGCTCACTCTTCCAGCATCCACTCAGTGTCAGCTCTCAGGAGTCAACTACGAAATTGCCTCCTTGACATAAGGCAGCAATATGCTACCAAAGTCTTCTCTGCAGAGCTACTGACACAACTTTCATTTTGAAATGGTTCCTGGAGATTGTACCTCAAAGCACCTGGAGGTAGAAAGAGGGTTAACATTTAAATGGCTATAACATTCTAGTTTTATAGAAATACCACCTAATGTATCTTTCTCCATTCCCTCTTGCCTACCAAGCTGTATCTTTTCTCTGCTGAGATATGTTATAGAGAATTTTACCAGAGGGAGAAGTTTGTAGTGTCAATAGCCAATCTAATAATCTCCTGCCTTGAATCTTTTCACAATCAGTTTTCAGGACCCTATGCAGAACAAAACCCTGTAGCTGGTCCTCAATTCCTTTCCCCGTATGTCCACTCATCACCGTATTTCACTTTTGTAGCAGAGACACAGGAAAAATGACAGCCATGGAGGCAGAGGGGTATCAACTGCTGTGGATAAATCAATTCATCGCAAAAAACCCCTGCACACACAAAAAGAAAAAAACAACAACAAAAAAAACCCCACACAATTCTGCCATGAAACTTAATCACTAAAGGTCATGTCGGGGAGTGAGGAACAGATTAAATTAGCATAGTATTAGATATGGAAAATGATTTCTGTCAAAATCATCTTTACCACAATTATAATATGTTAATTACGTATTTCATTAAGGAAGTTGATTATGGTTCACAGATGAAATCATGCAGACGAAGACACCTGGAAGGAAGCACTAGAGCCTGAAGCCTCTTCTCTCCCTCTCTCTCTCCTACACACACGCACATGCACGCACACACACACGCAATTATGTGCATACACTCTTATGAAGAAAAGCTTTGACTTCAAATATTATTAAAGTGCAGCTGTGTCTGGTTAGGACAGAAACTCAGACAAATAAAGGAAAGCATGGCAAGGTACATTCATCTTCCTTCTATCAGTACTTAGAACGAACTGTTCATTTTAAGACTATAACATCCTCTGCCTCTGGTGACATATTGGTGGCATCTAGTACCATGGGTAAAAGATTTCAGCACTGACTAATGAGATGGTGGCTGCGTGTTTTTTATAGGGAACAGACCATTTGGCAAATTTTAGCCCAGCTACTTGAAAGAGTTATCATCAACCATATGAATGTCATACCATATCTTGCCCTTAGAAGTGGTCACAGTTCATTTACAGTGAGTGTGGGTACTTGGGAACTGTGAAAAAGTTACATCAATCACCAATTACTTATATAGTTTTTTAGTCTGCTTTTCAAATAATTGTTTGAATTGTTTGCTCTGTTTAGTGGATAGAGCAAGATCTTTAGTGATTTGAAAACCTAGCATCCTTGTTTTGGCTAGAAACAATGCAGCCAAGTCTCATACCCCATAAATGATGAGAGACAGAGGCAGGAACTCGCACACATGTGTGAGTCTGTGTATGTGTACATTATGTGGTCTGTGCATAACTGCAAGACAGGGAGGAGTTGTAGCCTACATAAGAAGGGGCTAATTTTATTTAATTCTGACTAAAGAAGCAGCAGAAGTGGAATAAATGGGGTACTCAGTAGAAGGAAGGGAGGAGATTATATGTATCCCTCCAAAAGAAGGTCCTAGAGATGCCCCTGGGAAGGAAAATGTCTGAGCTTCAGTCAAATATAATTACTTCATTCTCATATTTCCTAGTGAGTGAGAATGCATCAATGCTTGTGTGCCCTTGTGCTGATAGATTTTGCCACACAGAATAATCATTGTCGGAATTAAGCATAATTGTCAAGAAAGACTTGGTCATCATGAGAAAAACTGTCTTATACAACTGTCCTTTTGCTTTCCAACAGTAATTACTTTAGTAATTAATCTCTGTCATTTAACTGTATTACATTTTGAGAAGAGAAAATGAAAGAAAGACTGGTTTCTGACTAATTTACATCACAGTTTAAAATCCTAGAATAGGGTGAATCAAATGTCAAATTTAGCCCTTTCACAGATAGTTAAAATGGTCTCTTTCTAATATCTAGCATGAGCACAAATGAAGTTAGTTTCCTAAAGTCATCTTCATAATATCTATATTGCCTGAAAGTTTCCACTTCAGGGCTCTTACTTGTAGGTAATGAAAGACAACACACCGAGCAGGAACCCTGGCCAGAAAAAGGTGTATCACTGCCTACTCAAATGTCATTCCTGTTGCTAGTCCTCATGGTAGGTGCTACTTACCAGCCACGCAGCACTTGTGAATGCCAACATCATGCAGCAGTGCCCATGTTTTCAACAGCAACAGCTGACAGTGAATATTGTTAGTGTTCTTGGTGAGCTGTGTGGGTGAGTCAGAAGTGCTAAGCATCCTTGGTTCCCATTGCATGAATGCCCCAAACGCTTCTGAAGTTGAGGCTCAAAAAGGGTCTGTGTTGTCATTTGCATATTTGCTCTTTAAAATATTTTAAAGCTTTTTCATTTCTCTTCAACCTTTTAAAATGTTTTCCTTGGTGAAGAAACATTACATGGATGGCAACTATCCCTTAATTCCTAGTCCTGGAAAGAAAGATCAGCTCAAGGGT
>VWZF01003010.1:178954-193598 GCA_013396755.1 Sclerurus mexicanus
GCCCAGCAGAAACAGTGTTGTTGCAAAGCACCTCTGGTGGACTCTAAACCAGAGACCAAAACAATCTTCCAAGAGGAATTCTGACTCTATATAGAAGCCATTTTGTGGCAGAGACTTTCACGTCACTGTCCTTTTTTTCCTTTTATTTTTGTTTTTAAAAGGATGCCCATTTAAAAGTGTGCCTGGAAATGGTGGCCCACCTGCACTCCTGCTGTTTGGGATGCAGCCAGGTAGCTTTGCATTTGACAGAAGCCCCTCCCAAACCTTTCATCTGCTGTCAAATAAGAAGGTTCCCCTCTTGGAGCCCCGCAGTTTCAGCCCCAAACACCATGCCTGATTTACAATGCTGCCAATTTGGTATCTGATAAACAGGGACTCTGTAATTGTCATTTACAGTTGGGTGCATTTGTTTTTAGTGATTGTGAACTACTGGACTGCCCTGTGCTATAGATGTCATATCTTATACTTTGTCATATGTTACATGAAATAAAAGACCGACACAAGAGACTCCATGCTCCCTTGAACCCTGCTAACCACAACTAAACCATGTTTTAACCAGGTATAATATATCTTCTTAGCAGAGAAGTCAGAAAATCTGCTACACTTCCTCTGACAATGACATGTTCTCTCCATCTTTTAGAGGAGACAGGCTGGTGGCTCACCAGTGAGACCAGCTGTTAACCCTTTCTGAAGATGCCATGAACTCTGCCACACAGCTGCTGGGCTCTTGCAAGCTCTTACTGTGAACTAAAGGTTATCTCTCACTATGTGTTCAGGTTTAAATATAGTTTTATATTTATATATATATATATATATATTTTGCAGGAAATTGTCAACTAATAATGCATTGGCCACCTTTATAGATACACATAATAATAGATCAGATGGTACGTCTAGCTGGAGGCCCATTGCCTGGAATGAGTCAGGAGGCAGAGACTGACAAGGCAGCCTTTTCTTTTTTTTAAGCAGTGTCTTGATGAGCAAACCAGTGCTGTATTTTAAACAAGGCTTTTGCACTGAGCTACCCCGGCATGGTAATTTAATGAATCTACATTTCATGACTGAAGTGATAAGGATGAAACATTTTAAAATAACCAAAAGGTAGATACACCAAAAAAGTCTGATGAAACATTAAATGAATGTAGTGTAACACATTATCTTTGCTTCTGCACATCCAAAAAGTGCAATGAACTAAAACATTGCATTAAGCCAAGAATAAAGCTAAAAATTAAATTGGCTTAGAAAGATCTAGTGTAGTGGTTTATGCACTAAGAACGCTGTAAATTTGGTCATTTAATATCATTCTCTTTACCTTTGATGTGCACATTAAAAGCAAACCAAGACTCATGGTAAAAAGTCAGAAGAGAAGGACAGAGTTGAATTTTGTCACTTTATATGCTTATGTCTTTTTAAACACACAGTATTAATTGGAGTTTTTTATTTATTATATAGTTATTCTCATTGTCTGTTTTTCAGGTGGTGTGAATACCCTGAGACATGAAATATAACAAGGTCTGTTGCAGATTAAAGCAGGATCCAATGAAGAAGACATATTCAAAAATGTAATACTGCCCCTTCAAATCAATAAATAAGGACAAGCATTTCATACACTAATGCATATATCTATGACCATTATAAATTAGTTGCTTGCCAGAAAATACACTTCTTAGCACAAGTGCCATTATTTTAAGTTGTCTGTTTAATGCACACTTAGTATATTTTCTCATCCAAAGCTGCACTGCATAATTAGACAACATCCATTCTTAAAAACTAAAGTAGATGCTAAAAATGTAATACATAAAGCATGACGTTTTACAAATTTACATCTTCAAAAGTTATGTGTGTTTCAGACAGAAAAAAATTGCAAAAAGATCACTATATTGTAATGGTCCGGGTTTTATCTTAGCTTGCTCCATCTGTCGACCGGCAGTAATGTAAGTTATAATGCACTCATTCTTATTCAACTTCAGTGAATGGGTATTTTCCAGGGTAGTTCTATTAAGTGGACAACTAGATAGGTGTCTTAATAGTTTGCTGAATTATGGTTGTTTAAGCCTCAGCTAGATCAATGGGTTGATTGCTGGTTCTTTTCCCAGAAGACATTTATTGTCTTCTAAGGTGAACTCAGATTTCTGTCTATATTCCCAGCATGAATGAGTTTCTGGCAACCTATTGCTCATATGTAGCATACTCATACCTTTTCCCACTTGGGACCCCTCAGGAGTGTTCTCTTATCCCCATCCCACCCCAGTGGGTGAGGGTGTCTGTCTCCTTCTGCCCTTTTTTTGCAGTATGATGCAGCCAGGCTGGTGCCAGTTGCCTTGGTGAGAAGTTGTGACAATTGCCTTGGTGAGAACTGTTCCTTCATTGTCCTTCTCCTGTTCAACAGGCCACAACCGATCAGTCAGAATGAGAAAGTGTAGACCTGCTGAGTGATGCAGGGACAGAGGACATGGGAATGGCTCAATTGCTCAGTGTTTCTCTGCCAGAGTTCATTGGCAAGGTTCACTCTCAGGGCCTCCCAAATACTTGTGGCTGGTAACAGTGACTGGTAGAGCAAGGTACTGCCAGTGGCAGAAGTAGATCAGGCTATGAACCTGTTTTTTGAGCAGGCAAGTAAAAAAACACTGGGACCAGCAGGGCATCTGATGTTCCTGAGGGAACAAGCCAGTCCTACTGTGGGGGAGCTCTCTGTCCTTTTCAAAGAGTTGTGGAGATCAATGAAATTAAGAAAGTTCTGGGAAGCTACAAATCTATCAGACTCATGGCAGCCCCCAGAAAAACCTTGCAAGTGCCTGTTGCCCAGTGCACTAACAGAAGAGTGAAACAACATGCTGGGATTTACCAAAGGTGAATTGTGCCTGAACAACAGGTACAATTATTATCTTTTACATTGACTGGCTTGGTAGATAAAGGGAACACAGTGGATGTCATCTGCCTTAACTTTAGCATGGTCCTTGGCAGTCTCTGTAATGCCACTGTGGACACAATGGAGGGAACGAAGATTGCACAGTGGGTAAAAAACTGTCTGGACTGTCTAGGTTTAAAAAAAAATGATCAGTGTTTTGAAGACCAAGGCGGTGAGTGGTTACTGATGGCATTCTTCAGGGACTGATACTGAGGCCTGTGTTCTTTACTGTCATCATTAACAACCTGAGTGATGGAATGGGATGGGACAAACCTTTGTTAAGGTTGTGGATGACACCAAACTGGGAATGGGACAGGAGGCTGTCATGGTGGACACTGCCAGTGGAAACTGCAAGCAGGGCTGCCATTCAGAGGAACAATAAACAGGCTTCAGGAAGGAACTGATAGAGACCTCAAAACATTCAAATAAGGCAAGTGCAAAGTCTTGCATCAGGGGTGCAAAAGCTACAATGGTACAGGAGAATAAGTGACTGGCCAGTGCTGTTCCAAAAAGGCATCTGTGAATCATAGTGAACAAGTTCAATCCTCCACCTAGGATGAGTGTAGCCAGCAGGTCAAGGGAAGTTATTAGTTCCTGCTGTTCAAGCCTGGTGAGACAGCATCTGAGTAGTGTCCAAAAAAGACACAGACAATGTGGAGCAAGTGTGGCAGAGAACAATGAGGCTTGACAGGTCACATGAGGAGAAGCTGAGAGAACAGCACCTGAATAGGGGATGAATCTATTTGAGAACTCTACTAACTACCTGTTGAAGGTTATAGAGGAGATGCAGCTACACTGTTCCCAGTGCAAGGACTGGAGGCAATGGAATCAAGCAGCAGCAAGGAAAATTCCAATGAAACACACAGTAAAAATTCTTCAGGGTGAGAGTGATCAAGCACTATTCCAGTTTGTGCTTTATATCCCAGTTTGTCTCGTGCTTATCCCAAGAACTGTAAAATCTCCATCCTTGGAGACATTCAGAATTTGACTAGGCAATGCCCTGGGCTACCTTGACCTAGCTTTGAAATTGGTCTTGCTTTGAGTAAGAAGTTGGACTAGATGACCTCCTTAGATTCTTAATTGTACTGTGATTCCAACTGCTTAATATGGTTACTTCAGGCACCCTTATTTAAAAGCTATCATGGAGAATAAATTCCCTGACACCTGACCTGTCTCCTTTTTTTCCTATTTCCTATTTCCTCTATGGTATTTTGACTCTGCTTCTTGTCTCACTGGCAGCTAGCTTATGCCTCTCAGCAGCTTTTGCATGATGCCACAGGAGAGCAAAGGCTAGTGGGCTATACAAGCTGGCCAGCATGCCAGGAGCCTTTGTGCTTCTGCCTGTTAATCATAAGGTGCTACTAAGGTGCATAAGCTGTCCAGTTTGCCAAGAGCCTGTGCAACAGCCACACAAAGAGAAATGAGCTCGCAGCAGGCAGCAGCAGATTGCAGAGATGTGTCTCAGTGCTGGCAGGGGCAAGGCCTGAACGACCCATGTTAATTAGTGCAGTCAAATCAGATGCAGCAGCAACCAATAAGACCAGAGTTTGTTGTCTCACCTTCATACTGGCCTGGTCACTCCCCATACACCCTATCATGTGGGCACTCTCATTCTTATTGGGAGGGGACTGGGAATCAATATTATGTTATATTGAATTGTGTTCTATTATAATAATTGTATCTATTGTATATATTATAGTGTATTATATTGGTTACATTATGTTACATTACATCATATTATTGTTTCTCTTGAGTTACTTTCCCAATCTGGAAGTCTCCATACTGCCATCATGTTTTGCTCTCCGCAGGTGTCCATCCAGCCTGTAAGATGCTGAATTGCTGAAAGAGGCTCACACTCCCCCCTTTCTTTCCTCTCATGCAGTACAACAGATTTCGATAAGCATCGGAAACTGGAAGTGGATGTTCTAACTTCAGGAGTGCAGGGAATAAGGTCAGACAAGAAGCTGTCTGTTGATAACCTGCTCTTTGCTCCAGCAGGTGCCCTAATGTTGGAGGAGAGCAATGTGGAATGGCAGAGCTGGGACCTTAGTAACTCTTACTTAAAGAGAGATACTGCTCATATCTGAGACAGGGGGATCTCTGTCATGGTAGGTTCACCCCAGGAAACCACCACGGTGCTGATTTCTAAGTGGTTGGTCTCATTTACTGCATTCCTCTCTGAAAACTGAGTTTGTGCTAAGCTGCTGGAGCACAGCCTCACTTTCCTCAGCCACTCACTTCCAAAAAATTATTGACATTGCCTCCAGCCCTTGAATGTTAGTGGTATTTTTGTTTTATGTCTTTCCTAACAAGTTGACACAACTTAACAATGTTGGTCTTGTCACCAGATTATTCTTCTAAATGAGACAGTTATTCACAGTGAGTCATTGAATATTTTACAACATGGTTACAGTAGCTGCTCTGACGGGTACCTGTGTATAGATGAGAGTGTATGTACTGTCACAGCACTGTCAAATAGGAGATGTTTGCTCTACCTTTATTTATACAAACATTCACCCTCTCCTCTCCCTTGCTCACAGACTGCCCTTTAATTTTCATGGCACCATCTTTCCACCTTGTTACTTGGGTGGATGCACAGCAATAGCCTACTGCTACCATGTGCCTCGGGTTTCTTCAGGTTTTGTGCAAAAATATGTATTATTAACATTGTGCAAATGGAGATGCAATCTATAGACATTTTATTTCCTGGCAGAACAACAAGCTTTGGAAGAAGGATTCTTTCCTTCAGGTGGGGATAGCTCTGGAAACAAAGTTCTTCCAATTTTTCCTACTTGATTTCTTTTTCTCCTTCTTCTAAAGGACTTAATAGCCAAGAACAACCAGAATATCTGCCCATTTGCTTATAAAACCACTTTATGGCCATCTGGAAATAAAGACTAGTGCCTGCCCCCCACCTGAGACAATCCTCAGGGAATGAGCACATGTGTATGCATGTGTGTGTGAGAGTGCATATGTGCTTGTGTAAGTCTACAGTAACCCCCTGGTTTGCCTAGGCTGTGGGGAATAAGAGCCTAAGTGAAGCTCACCCCAGATTTTTGATACATTTTAGTGATCAGAAAGCCTTGTTTATCATCTGCACTACATGGCAGGACATCAGAACTTAACCACTTAGCTTCTTTGCAAGGTGTTTTCTATCTTTTTTAATGTCTGTGTTAATACCTGCTTCTCAAATATTGTGCAGGCTTTAATTAATTCACATTTTAAAAGTACTTTAAGGTTCACAGACACATGTGCTACTTGAATATAAACTATGTTTGTAAGATTTCTTTGCAGTGTTTGAGTTCCTTTTTTCCTTTTTTTTTCCCTTGAAAAATAATTGTCCCTAATCCAGTTAAATAGCAGTGGAGTCTGAGCAACAGCAAAAAGGCCTCTATTCTCTGTCATCTTGTACCTTGCACCTTGTCAGCAACAGCTGTAAAGAGCTGGTGTAGAATGGCAGCATGCAGCTCAGCTAGTACTTCACACTCCTTTTGCACAGAGTGAACAGACTACACAAGGTGCAAGGCCCAAAGGCCTATATTTCTGCCCATTTGGGATATGCTCTTTGCATCAAATCTTGAGATTTCTTCCTTTTATTAAAGTAAACCCAAAGGGGTCCCCTAGAGGCATAGCCAATATTCACTCCTTGTGGGCACACAAATCCAGGATTAGCCTGTGGCTGTTCCCAGGGAAAGCATTTGCTAGTGAAGTCTGAGCTACTTAGGCAGGTACTGTAATGGAGAAGACCTGCTCTGTCTGTTTATTCATCTGAATTAGATGCCTCTGGAATGCATATTTGTGTACCCACAGAGTTTAAAACTCCATCATGCTTATGTCCTCAAATATGCCATTTATCTGAAACTGTTTGTGGTTTGTTGTTTGTTTTTTGGGTTTTTTTTTCACAGTACTATGAATCCTCCTGCAAGTCGGGAGGATCTGAGACTGAAACTATTGTCTGCTGATTTCTCCTAGGTAACACACAGAAACACTGAAGATGGGAGATCTTCCAAACTGCCAGTTCCCTAAAACTGTAACATTTCCTTTTTTTAAAATGCCACAGTTTCAGTTTCAGAGGGGGAAGCAAAGGAGAAGAATGATAAAAGAATAATTAATAAATCTACGTCGGAAATTACCCAAAGTCTGTGAATCCCCTCCTTTACAGAGATGCTGAATCCCTAGCAGTATCTACAGGCTGCTTCCTTGCAAAGGTCCTATAATGGTAAATTGAAACCAATCAAAAACCCACCACCAAAACACACCTGAATTCCAGTGTTTACACCTGACTTTGAATCCAAGTCTGGATTTAAAGAAGATAACAGAGGTCTGTCCATGTACAAAAATGTATTTGAATGGCTAAAAATAATTAAAAAGCACTTGAATAAACTCTCAATTAATAAACTCAAATTTAAGTTATCATCTGACTTTTCTGACATTGTAATGATGAAAGATGTAAGATGTAGGTATTACAGATACACAGATGTCTGTCATAAGTAATAGCAATTATTACTATAATTATTAATGTGTCTTACACCTCGAGGCTCTAACTGAGATAACAGTCTCACTCATTGTGCATACAGTCAGACACATTCTCAGTTTGCCTCATAAGTAGAGGAGAAAGGCAAATAGACAGGATGAGGAGAAAAATAAAAAAAAAGGTAAGGCACACAGCAATATCAATCTTGAGCTTTTCAGAGGGTTTTTTTCAGAGAAACCTGAAGTATCCTTGAATTTCTAAGAAAGATTGAGAGCCTAACTCTTTTATCTCACTGAAAACCTCAGCCTGATGGACTTCCCTGAGGTCGTATGGGAAGCCTATGGACAGGGGTAAAACCTGTCTAGCAACAAAACGCAAATCTCTCGAATGCTTTTGCACAGAAATAGTGTTTCTTCATACAAAGAATTGTGTTTTGGTATCATATCTAGCTAAGATTAAAGAGTAGTGGATAAACATCTATCCTTGTTATCAACAGTACCATGATTTTTTAAGGTTAGCCATCCCCAAGACCTGGAATGGCTCATTCACATGAGACAGAAATATTTCATTCAGCCATGTACTCCTAGAAGGCTGACACTTCTGGGCAATGAAGCTCCTTTTCCCTTTCTTTGTTTTCTTGGTGAGTGATCTTGACTGCATTTCCACCAAACCAGAGATGCAATATCTCACAAAGTGGTGTACTGCATGTTTCTGCCGGCATTCATTGGCTGCGCCTTGCGTGTAGGGCAAAGGCTTAGCCTCTAAGATTTGTTGGCAGCCTCCTGCTCTTTGTTCTTCAGAATGTGAAAATAGTGTAAATAGCAGCATCTGCAATTGCTCCTGCTGCTCTGACTGCCAGCCAAGTCAGATCCCCCTCCCCTCGGAGAGCAGTCCACATGCTTCACACAGGACTGGACTGGGGAGGAATTATATGCGGTGAGAGTGCAGCCTCAGGAGTGCTGTGAAGAATATGGGCCATCAGACAGGAAGGCAGATAGACTGCCTCTGAGTTTGGCTATTCCCAAATGAAATTTAAAAAAAATGTCTTCCCCACATCATGAGCCTTATATATTTTTTTAGGATTTTTGTGTCTAAATCTATCTTGCTACCAAAAATTTTTTAAAGAAATGGGGAGAATAATTCACTCACTGTTTCTCTTGTGCAAGGAGAGCTGTATTACAAGAGCAACCGACCTTTCTGTCGTGATCCTGTACTTTCTTGTCCAGATTCTTGAACTGAAGCCCTCATGACATATTAGAGACTTCAGCCACTGGGTTCAGGTTCACTGTTTTTTTGTTTATATAATGGTTTTAAGGATTTTTAAATGTGTATGTAGAAACAAAGTTTTAGAAATTATGAAAAATAATTTCTGCTTTTTTTCCACCATATATATATACATGCATAATATATACTATATATATCTGTCAGAGCAGATTTTTTGTCCTCTGCAGCTCAGGTTGAAAATAAAGTTAAGTCCTTTTTCATGTGAAAAGCATTTAAAAATACCTGTGTTTCTGTTTGAAATTTGCAAAATAACAGAGACATCTTCATCTATGGTCTGTAACAAGAGAAGCTGGCAAAGAGTCCTGGAGTAAAAGCATGTCCCAGAGAATTGCTGTTGAAGGAAGAGTTCTGCAGTCTTCTTTCTAACCAGCCCTATCAGGCAGTGCCATCCTAAAAGCAAACGTTTCTCATGCATAAAAATGGCACAGCAAGGTCCCGTGACATGGATGAATTGTCAAAGTATCTTGTAGGCAGGCAACTGGCTGGACTCATATGTAGTTGATGGCAAGACTAAAGTCTTAAACTTTCTCTTCTAACCCCATAGAAATACCACAGGCAGATAGACCAAAAAAAAAAAAAATCCTAAGGATACACAAGGACATAATTTTTGCGGGGGCTAAATTGTGATTTTACACCTTTTTTTTTCCCTTACTTTATTTAACTACTACAATTTTCCTTCTCTCTTCTGTACGTTTCAAGAGATGGATTGGACATAAAACTGAGTTTGTGGAAAGATTCAAGTTCTGTCTTGGCTGCATGGCAACTATCTTAAGCGGATGCTTCATTATGAAGTTCTTATTTTGCACTTTAAGCAAGGCATTAATTATGTTTCTAAATTATTTTTCCAACCTCCCCTCCTCCTTTCTCTTTTAATACAATCTTTCAACTCTAAACCAGCAGCATAGCAGCCACAGTCCCATCCATCTTCAGAGACCTGAGCTTCATTGTGAGCCCACCTTAACACCAAGATTCACAGCTTTCAACTACATTACTCTCCTGTATTTATTTTTTTATTTGCATCATTCCAGCACATGCCAACCTCTAGCACATAAAATGCTTGGCTCAGAGGAACAGACGTATACAGCTGCACTGTAATTGTATATAAAAAAAAAAGCACACTAATAACTCTTCAGTGCATTCAAAAACTCTGCTCATTGCAGAGGTCTGGGCAGATTGGCACATGGTTGCAGAGGCATAGATTGCACAGTGCTTAATGGCTAAAACTGGAGTCCTGTATAGCCCAAATACACTCAATTTACATTCAAGAATATAAGATTTTTTTTTTCTTCTTCCCAACAAGTGGGTTTTAACCCAACAACAATAAAATATTTGAGAAAAGTCAAGTGTGCAGTATGTAAACAGAGAGGACTGCAATGGGAACCTAAATCTTAGAGCTATGCTCTTGTAGTAAGAGGGAAGAAACACCCTATGAGAGAAGTGACCAATCAAAACAGCTCAGATTTTTAATGCCAATCACTCATGCATGAGTTAGAGACCAATCATTCCTTGTAGAAATTATCTAGCCAGTAGTTTTGAACCATGATTCCAATTTCAGAAAATTATGAACTGCTGTTTGGCACATCAAGAAAAAAAAGGTAGCAAAATACATGAAAAAGATAGTTTCTTTAAAATTATTTACCTAATGTCTTTCTATGTGCAGTTTGAGGATAGCTTTTCAATGTTAAATCTGCACAGAGTGTGTTATAAGATTTTCTATGGTTTATATGAGTGAAAAGCTGAAAATCATATTGAAAAGCAGTGTTCTTATTTTGTACAAAGATTATCACATTTGCAGCACAGAGCTAACATTCACAAAAGCAGGCAGAATGGCACATGCTGTGAGCATACCATTCCAGCTTAAAAGCTTTAATTCAGGAAAGTTGGTCTATTGAGAGAAAGGGAACGTAAGCACTTGCCTAACTAGGAGTGTTTAAAGTGCTTACCTAAAAAAGGGTAGATTGGAGCACACACTTAAGTGGTTTCCCACACCAAGAGATTACACCTCCAACAATTTTACAAATTAATTTTGAATCTAATGTAGGGAAACAGGACTGTGACCTCTGCTTCCTCTGGATATGCACTCCTCTCTCAGCCACATGTGGGCATTTGCCACCAGCCATGTCTTTAGTGGCCATTCGACCCCCTGAAGGACCAGGCTGGGAGCAGTCCCTGCAGGGGCTGATTCCTTGGCTGCAGCTGCTGCACACCATAGATGCACTGGTGGGGTCAGCAAATCAGTAAGATATAACCTACCCTGCAAACTGCAGGAAGGTGAACTAAGGGAGACTTTTGAAAAAATGCATAATATCCCCTCTAGAGCTGCAGTGGTAGTGTCACTTTTTTTCCCATGTGCTGGCAAGTTGGAGACACAGAGGAACCTTCTGTAGGTTGTTTGGTTCGAGGTCTACTAAGGGAAAGAGGACCCACAGCCTTGGTTACAACCAAGGTGTGTATATCTATAGTAAAGAATCTTTCCTTTTGTTGATCTGAAGCTGGGGAAGTGCAGATATTCTGGTTGCACCCAAGGATGTTAAGTGCAAGAGAGGATCAAATATAACACAGACATGTAGTAAAAACCAGAGTACATCAGAGAAAAGAAATATATATATATATATATACACACACACACAAAGAATCCAAGCATCTTTTCATCCCTATTGATGACAAACACATTGCTTGAGAATCTATTTTCATGTAGCTTTTGGGTTTCTCTAACATTTTCAAACGTTTAGGGCACAGTCTGGAAACTAAGCTGACAGACACCACCCTTGAGCAATACTGGCTTGCCACTGACCTCGTGCACCAGTCAAAAAGAATAGCCTGCTCCATCTTTTACCCTGGCACGTGACTTCAAAAAAATCAAACAAGCGTTTCTCATTACACTTATTAAATTTGAGTATGGCTTGTTATTAATTGACTGAGGTAAAACAAAACCCTCTCACCGTAAAACATAATTATTTAAGCTAAAGTGCTGATGACTTAAAATGTCATGTTATAGCATATAATCTATGTTAAAATGAAAGATAGAAACACCTCCTTTGCCCTAATTGCACTGAATTCAGTGCATTTGTTATGACCAGAAAAGTGAGACTGGAGAAGAATGCAGGATATGGGTGCTGTGTTTTATCAGCCACCAGCTGCCAAGGCTTTCTCTTTCTTTATGGATACAGCCTATCAATGAGCTACAGCAAAACCTTCCAGGGCCATGCCTATGACTAATCAAAGAGTGTATTTACCTCTTATGTAGAAGCAGCACAGTATGATTTGCTTCACATATGTCCCCAAAGGTGTCTGTGGACTGGTGGGTTCCTTGTAGTCCCTTTCTTTCTCAAGCAGTTTCTAGTTTTCTGGTGTACTTTAATTTGGAGGGGGAAAGGGATTCCTAATAATAAATAACTCATCTATCATACTTAGATTCATGAAGTGACTTTTCTTCACCAAAGAGAATTGCAAATTACTGGCTAGTTCATCCCTTCTGATTTTTGCCATGGAAGAGAAAGCTCATTCAAATAGTGCAGAAATCTGTCAGAGGAGGGAGCTGATCGTGACACTGTCACCCCCCCCTTTGCCTGTAGCTCGAAGGATGGCTGTGTGTATGAATTCTGCCTGACTGGAGGTCCGCTGAGATTTCGGGCTGAGAAGGAGCTCAAGTAAAATGTGTGTCCTGGGCAGTCACAAACCCAGGAGGACCAACATTATATATGGCATAAATGTCTGATAAATCCACATGGGAATGCACATGGAAGTAATGACTTGGCTTAATCAATAGCAGCTGTTAGATTCACTTTTATGCTATTGTATCTCAGGAGGGCATTAGGTGTTTTGGTGTGTAATGGGTCCTGCAAGATCTGTGACAAAAAGTGTAGTTTGGGGGAAACAATGTAAAAGGTCTCAGCCCTTCTTCAAATGCATCAAAAATCTGTGGGGTGTTGCTGGAATCTCCTAATTTTGGCAGCCTCATAAATTTTTGTGGCTGAGCTGGAGGTGTCCATAGTTAAATCATCAGCAACTAACGATGAGCATTGTGCAGTCTCACCTTTATTCACCTTCTGAGCAAGGCAGAATCAAAACCCTAAATTATGCATCTAGGCCCCCCTTCAAAATCAGAAAAGCCTGCTGCCTGAGAGCGGCTTGACACAAGCTGACATGGTGAGCCAGGAACCAGTAGGAAAAATTTTATCTGGTTACTCTGTAAAGATTAATTATCATGGGGACTGTTCCCCAGGTCTCCTTTTGTCCTGCCAAATGTTTTAACCGAGGGTTAGAGAATCACTGACATTTCTCCCCCTACTTTGTTTATTCAGTGCCATTTTTCCTCTCTTTTGGTGGTGAATACCCTCTCCTCAGTCAGGCCTTCTCTGCAGGAAGGGATATGAGCTGGAGTCAGCCCCATGACAGAGTGTGAGTCCATGAGTACGTGCTCCAACCCCCAAGCTGGCAGACAGACTTTTGCTTATAGGAGAGGTGCCTGAGAGGGGGAGGAGAAACAGCTCCTTTTTCCAGGGGGCTCTGAATTCAGACAGATATATTAGGCATGTTCAGAGCATGCACTGAAACAGTAAAACATTTCCACAGAAGCTATTTTTCATAGTATGAAGACATGCCCTAACAAAAATTCACTTGCAGAAAGCTGAAGGATCTCACTAGTGCTCTGTTCCTTTCCTTCTTTGTATTCTACAGGGTAAAAGCAAAGCCAGAAAGGACATCAAGAGGTTTGTTTTCTTTTTTTTTTCCCTGACTTGACATAGCCTTGCAAAAGAGAGTATTTTCTTTTTCAGCCCCTCCTGTGTTTGAGACATTGGTATTTGCCTTCCAATTCTGCTCTTGCCATTGAAAGAGGATTACTCCAGTGGATCCTCCTTGTGACAGAATAGAGTTTGACAACAAACACAGAGAAACAGCATCCTAAGCAAAGGGGATTTGAATGTTTCTATATAAACTGTGTTCACTGTCCACTCCTTCACCAGTCCAGCTCATTCACTTATATAGCACAAAGCATAGGGTTTCATTGTAATCTCAAAGGTATATAACTCACACCTTCTGTGAAACTTCAGTCAGGAAGAGGCAAAATTAAAACCTTTCCAGCAGAATGTGTGCATATGGACACTATGGACCTGTACATACACCTTCCATACCATAGTTTTTCCAGGCACCTGTTTACTAGCATACATTGGCTCCAAGATCAGCTGTTGTAGGCAGAGCAGAAACCCAGAGAAGAGCACTTCTTCATCTATGAAGCTTGGAGCCATGTTCACAACCCCTGCATGAGCTCTACAGATCTCCAGGGTGGAGCTGGTCTTATGGAGGGCTGAGGGAAGGGCTAGGGAATGAGACACCCCTGAGAGTGATAACAAGTAAATCATGCATGATGGTATGACCTACAAGTTCAGCTGAAACCAGATATTCTTTCTCCCCAAAGCAACTGGTTCCTCCATGGAGCCACAACAGCAATGGATGCTATTCAGCATAGACCTCTTTAAATGTTGGCAGCATTGATGCCAGGGCTTAAGGACATCTGGGCATATTCACGATAGAATAGCAGTGGTAGATCTGCCACAGTAATGTCTGGTGCCTCCAGAACAGTCATGTGTGAGCATCAAAACAATACTGTCCCCTTTTTTTTTTTTTTTTGTGTAGTGAAAGATCATCCAGAATCAACCCAGTAAAAAGAATTTCATAAAATCTCACACCATTGACTTGTAAATGGAATTGAATCTGTAGAGTCTACATAATGATCCTATCAAAAAGGGAAGGAGCTATCACATTCATATAACAGATGAGATATGAAATGACTACTATGGCAGATGAACACCCCAGAGGTATTTTGCTTTATTCTACTCACTGCGTTTATATCTCCAGTTTCTCTAATTTTAGTTATTTTTTTCCTCAGGTCTCAAGCCAAGAACAGAAAGACTTTTCCTTCTTTCTTTCTTTCTCTCCCCCCCCCCCCTCTTTTCTTTTATACACCTACTCTACTA
>VWZF01003010.1:193617-255268 GCA_013396755.1 Sclerurus mexicanus
ACAAATAACCTCATACAGAAGTCAATAATATAAATACTTATGTTTCCAAGGTCAGTGTTGGGGCTTTATTAAAACTGATTTTTCACAATGTATTTCTCTGCTGTTTCTTCTGCTGTTTCTGCTAGAAACCTTCCAGTCATTTCCCCTTCCCTATAGTCATCATTTGGGTTGCCGAAAAGTTAAAGTACTTGCAGCAAACAGGGGCCGAGTAGTAACAGGTTTACCTTCCTCACTAACGAAATTAGGAAAATCAGATGCAAAGCCCTCCTCCCTCCCCTTCTAACCCTCACACATTCCTTTACATCTCTTCATCCCTTTCCCCCTTCTCCTATGGCCCCTCTGCTCAGCATTTTGATTAGTGACTACTTAAAATAATCAGAACAGCCACTTAACTGGGAGTCTCACACTCGCACCTGAAGCTAAAACACAGTGTCATAAAAATGAAAAGTCATCAGAATCGCAAAGACTGCCGTTTGCATGCAGCTGCCAGTAGAATATATTCATACAGCAGTGATTGTGCAGTGCTGCTGTTAGTCAGCACGGGCTGGATTAGTACACAGACCCTTCTATCACTGCCCTCCAGGGATTCACACCCTGGGTTTAATTAGGGTTTGTGCCTGGTTCTGCTTCAGAGAGACGCTGAGTTAAGTGCAGCCCCAGTGTATTGTGCTGGATGACCTCTGTCTATATGGAACATGATCCTGCTGTGGCATACACAACACACATGCACACCCTCACTCACATTCTCCTACCCCTTTTTTAAAAATCATTGCCAATACTACAGTGCAAAAGCTGGAGGGTACTGGTTAAACTGTGTACTTTGTACTTATTAAACATTGCTGGCCACAGGGAATGAAATGAGCCAGGGCTCATTCACAGGAAGTGTTGTTGGCGCTCCCTAATTGTATAGAACAATATAATCCAATGTGATGTAATGAAGATCTATGGAGAAAACTAGCCTTTTCCTTTGAATAGAATGCCAATGTATTTCAATTTTTATTTCATTCACTAGCAGGTTGAGAGATGAAAAGCACAATGTGATCTTCCACCATATACTAATAACACATATGCCCTATACACATGGATATTCCGTATAAAAATATAACTGTAAACAAGGTATAGAGTGGTGGGTAAACAGAGAGAACAAGAATTTGAGAGTTAAAACTGCTGCTAAATCAATCCTTCATGCCTCTTTCCCATTACAAAAAGGAAGGAAAATGTCCCATATTGTGCCCAGAGCTTAGCTAGCAACCTTTGAATTACCAAGTGCTACTGAAAGTGTAGTGCATTTAACTTTAATCTTATTTAAACTTTTTTATTCTCTTTCATTGCTTTCGTTTGAAAGGCCCTCAAGGAAGCTTGTGAAATGTGTATTAGCTACCTGAAAGAGCAGTTGTCTCCTAGATGAATAAATATTTAGAAACTATTCCAAAGTTCCCTGGAGCCAATGGAATTTTTTCCATTGATTTCTGTCAGCTTGTATAATACCTTTAGGCAGTTGTCTAAAAGAAACAGTTTTGCCAATTTTATATTTATATTTTCCAGTTAGATTAGTGATTGAATAGAGACAAATTAGGAAAGCCTTGCACAACTGGAGCAAATAGAGTGACTTGTGTTACTATAACTTGTTTCCCTTGTTCCACTTTTGTCTCTCCTTCCTTGGTATTTACCACAGGTGCCAGGGATGTAGACTTTGTGCAGAGCAGTACTGTACAGAAGAGCACAGCACAGCAGCAAACTGGGGATAGAAAACAGACAAAATGCTTGCCACCATGAACAGAACTGAGCATGGGGTTACTATGAATGGTAGCTTACATGGATTTTACTGACTTGGTCACATAGAAAAATTTTACACCTATGTCTCCTTTTTCATATTAACCACTGTAACCTGCATGATTTTGTTAAACCTCAAATCGTGCTTTTTTCAGCGATTTCCTTGTTAACAGTGTCCCTGTGTGAGCCTTGTTCAGAAGAAACACAGAGAGGAAAGCAGAATGGCAGATTTGAAGGGGTATGATGAAGGGAAAAGGCCAGAAGGGACGAATGTATGAGATGTCTAAGTACAACCAAGGAAAAAGCATGGAAATGTTTGCTTGCTTATAAGCAAGATCCAAGAATTACCCAAATCAAAAATTACTTTATGAACATAGGAAGTTTGACTGCCGGGCTAAGGCTAAATTTAAATACAGTTAAACACTGAGAAAAAACTTCTTAATGACCTCCACTCCTGTAAAGGTTGAGATGATCAGTCTGAAGTCTGAGCAAGCAGACTGAAAAGCAAGATTAATGAAACAGAAAGGAAGCATAACACACCTTGTTTAAAGAAGGAATGATGTTTAAAAGGAATGATGTTTTTCATTTTACTAGCTCCCAGCTCATATTCCTATAATATAAGAGATATAAGAGAAGGCCCCATTGCTTCGTTCTCCAGCAACTCTGGTATCTGCTTACTACTGACTTTGCAGCCTTGACCCCACTACTTCACTTAGCTTCCACAGAGGAACTCCTGGAGGCCCTTCCTCATACCACAGGCCCCAAAGGGCTGGCCAGTGTCCCTGCAAGCCTGCACCAGCCAAGCTGGCACCTGCTGTGCACTAGGTGACAACTGTGTCCCTTCCAACCCTGGGGAAGCAAAGGGAAACCCATTGTGTCTGCCACATGATGGGGCTCCAGGGAGACAGAAGCTGTTGAGCCAGATTATACAAGAACTAAGGAACTCACAAAATTTTTATTGGCGTTTAAATATATATTTAGGGACTGTTCTGCGCATGTAGTATTTAATTTCCACATATGGTTGTTTGCTGTTGTTGAAGTCCATGTTTAAGCATCTTAAAAAAACCCATCTCTATTATACCCCATGCACATGAGTATCACCGAAAAACCAAATACACTTTGTCACCTTGGTGTGTGAGAGGGAGCCCAGGCCCAGGTAGACAAGGACCCCTCCACAGAGGAATGTAGATCTGCTCATACAGCATGTACTGCTGCATGAGGGACCAAGGCTTGTGTCCATCTTAGAGGCAAGATCCAAGAATTACTCAAATCATAAATTACCTTATGAACATCGTCATTTTTCCTCCTGTTAGATGTTGACAGGCTTTGCTGTCTGACCCAGTTCTCAATGACAATGCAGCATTCCTGTCTTTTACTTTAAAGTGCAACAGGCCCTTGTTGAGTCTATTTAATAACCCTCAGTATTTGTTTATTTCACTCTTTGATAAAAACCAAATTTTTTTTGCTTCATTGGGAACGTACTAAATTAATATGCATTGCCAGATATTTTTTCAGATGAGAAGTACCTGATTCTTCACTGACCTGCACCTTGCAACCACTCTGCAGCTACAAAGGTTGATGTTTCCATTAGGCATAGGGGATGTAATAACTTGGTCCAGTATATTAACTAATCTGCGTCCCTTCCACACCTACCTCTTTCACACAGGAGACTACATGGAAATATTAGGAGAATCCTGATTTGAGCTTTTAGAAGAGGAAGGATCGCCCAAAAGAGTGAGAAAACAGTCTCACAAAAACACTGACTCCAGTTTTTCACAAGGAGAAATTTACCATTTACACTCCAACCAGATCTTCTTACCACTAAAACGTGGGCTGCAGATTCCTCTCTTTGTCATGCCGACAGTGTCTCCAAGCATGGTGTTCTGATCAGAATTGCCTCATCCTAACTCATTCAGATGCCCTTCCTGTGAGTCAGAAGCATCAACACACCGACTCAATATCTCCAGTGTTCCTGCTTCTTCCCCAGCCACTCAGCAGGGATACAGAGTCTCTGGCAGAGGAGAACACAGGCAGTGCATATGGAGGTGGTGGAGAGCAGGAGAGCAAAGGCTGATATGTTGTCACCTTACAAGAGTTGCTATGTTCTTTTCCTTCTACTTTTGTATGGCTTCACCCCCCTCCCATGGTCTAGACCCAAACAACATTTTATTTCCTTAACTGTATACAGCCTGCAGGTAGAAGGTAAAAATTCAGGGAGTGCTCCCTCACAGGTCATCCACTCACATTGGCTTTCCAGTGCTTTCTCATGGGGGCACTTTTGTGAAGTCTTTCTCGCAGTCTCACATCTAAAAGTGCTTTTCTCATTAGAGAGGTTCAGGCAGGGCAGGTCTTAGCAGTAGTATTTTCGTGTGGAGGAAGAACTGCACCACAGCTAACAATAAGCACTTCTTCAAGAGCTAATTGAAGATAGAATGTATAACACCATCTGTAACCAGCCATCTGGTGATTCCCAATAACACTGCCTTCCACACCACAAGGAGGGGAGGAATTTATAGAATAGCAATCTACTTTAAACAATCTGATTTGGATAAAACGTGAGCCCCTCTTTGCCACCTCCTCAGCTATTATCCGTATTCAAACTGTGTGAAACCACAGCTCTTGTGAGGCTTTTAAAAAAATTGCTATAGGACTATGAATAATAATGATGATAATAATCAGAAATGTATTTATTAGTTACCTTTGAACTTTCAGATTCCAGCTGGACAAGATGCAGAAAACTAAAACCTCAGGAGAGTCTTTTTTCATGGAAATGACAGACCAGTTTTGCTTTCCCAGGGGACAGTGTTAGCAGAGATAAGTATCTAAAGTTAGGAATGATTATCTGAGTTGAACTTACAAACCTTTTGCAGTTCACCATTATTCCCCATGCCTTCTCTTACTAATACATGAAGGGACTGTAAATTAATGACCACCAACCTGTCAGTTGTGAATCAACAATATATTTTACTCACAGGAATGCAAAATCAAAACAAATCCCCCTCAAACACCAGTGGTTTCTGATGTGCTCTTGGAACATAAAAACATCTGACATTATTTTTGCCACATATCATTAGTGAAATTTGAACCTGTGCTGAATCCTCCAGCGGCCTTTTCTTTAAACTGTGAGAGAATTTTAGCAACTGCATTTGGTACCCTTGCAAACACAGGCAGAGACTGGTAATAGGGACAGACCTTCACTTTGAGCAACACAAATGGCACCAACTATAATAAATATGAGGAGTGATTCCCAAACCGAAGACTGGCAAATAGTTACCCAGCTGCTACAGAAATAGCAAGATAGATTTTTTTTTTTTTTTAAAGAAAAGAAATTAAATGAAATGGATATTAGCTGGAAACATCTGTGTTCACCACAGAGCAAAATGCATATTCAGCAGCCAGTTTATTGGCTCTTTAGAGGATGTGAATGGTGCATTGTAAATAATGACACGCCTGTAATAAATTCCCAGTAAAAAAGAGAGGGGGACTGAGCCTGTTCCTCCCACAATTCACATTTCTGGGTCCCTGCTGTGAGTGATGATTCACAGCAGTCACAAATTCCTGTTTTCAAAATGCTATTGTATACTCCAGGGCTTTCATTAAGTTTTACACTAGCAAGGGAAATTTAAAACTTGAGAGAAAGAGAGAGAGGCTCTGTGGTGACATTCATTTAACACTCACTGTACTGCACTGATAGATGTGATAGGAGGGTGCATGTCAGAAATCAGTCTGTGTTGCTTTCTTTAAATGTAAAGAACGGTGCATGAAACCCTGACAGTGTGTAAGAAACAATTCAAAAACTACCAAAATTGTGACTTGACAGCTTTTGTGTTTTGGAGGTGTATAAAACATTGCATAAATGTATTGGGCTTCAGCATTTAATTTGTGCTCCTATGGGACAGGCAGCTGTCTTAATTTCCTTCCTGATGCAAGTATATCAGTACTGTGAGCGTTATGTATAAAAGATGTACTGCTCCAGCCTCACAGTTCCAGGACTGAGCTAGCTGCAAAGAAAGATCTCATTGCAGAGAATATACCTTTTCCTGTCAAAGCTGGGTATCAAGATGTGCAGATGAATTTTCGTACCCTGACCAGGGAATTCCTAGAACATCATTCTGGTGCATGGAGTTCCAGCATATTCCCTCCACTGGGCCTTTCACCTCCAGGACATGGTTTTATATTCAGTCTACATCATTTCAGCCAAACGGTTGTTCTACAGCTGCAAAGCGCACTAATGAGATGAGTTTTTGGCAGACTCACAAAGTTCTCAGTGCCCAGAGTTACACATGTTGTACACTGTCTGCTGGCTACCTCTGTTTGCACTTAAGGAGGCACTGTAAGATATTTTTTTTTTTAGCAGAAGATATATTGCCCAGTAGCTAAAATGTTGTACAAGCTTCTTCTCACACTAGTGAATTTGCCATACCCTGCTTATTTAGAAAGGAGGCATCCTTATTCTCGGCTAAATTAAGGGCAGATTTTCCAAGAACCAGGGCCAAATTCTGCTCCATTATTTCATTTTTTTCTTTACCCAAGTGCAATTTCATCTTTTCATTGGGATTTCTCAAGCAAAGGCAAGATGTCTGTCTCTCATATGGGTGTAGTATAATTTTCTTCTTCTTTTTTGCTCTAAAATTTAAAGCCTTCTGTCACAATTTTTAGCTATCATTACTGAGTTCAGAGTTTCACACTGAGAGCTGCACCCAACACAGGTATGAAGACATGGGAGCACGAAATAAAAGCAGTTCAGATTCTGCCTAATAAAAGTCTGTAACACTTCATCAACATCTCAACCTTATTAATTTCAGGGTCATTTTAAGATGGAATTTGTGAATTTTGTGCAGTTTTCCACTTGAACAAGAGATTGGTGTAAATCTTGGAAACTGACCCATTACATTTAATTAAAACACAAACAGAACTGAAAGTGTTGCTTCCCTTTCCCTTTGCACTTTTCATTTTCTCAAAAATGGGTAAAAGTTTAATGCAGCTTTTGATTGTGTCTGAGTTTTGCTTTAAAAAACCAAACGTGTAAGGTGGGAAAATGCTTACAACATTAAGTAGTCAACTAAGGGCACTTCATTAATTTGCTTTGTTCAGGAATTGGAGCAGGGAAAATGCTCTAAAAGCACCAGACTGCAAGACTTCAGAGAAGCACCTGCATGATCCTATCCCAGCTCCACATCTCCTTCCTTTCCCGTGCAGACGTCTTTGAGGCTATCCAGCCCTGCATGACAACACTCTCTCCACACCTCACCCCCACACTGAGCCAACATTTTGGGAGCCAGCACTGCAGGATTTGCAGCTCCATACCAGTTATTTAATTTTCCAGGGAGTACAGCTTCATCTTTCTGGGAAGCTGCTGCCTGCCAGCCAGCTGCCATTTCGTGGAGTGGCATTGATATAGCACACTCTAGAAGAATCAAGCCCTGCATGCTCTCAGAGAAGGTGTTATTTTTGATTCTTCTCTTCCTTTATTCTCACCTACGCTGAGGAACTACAGCTATTCAAAGTGACTGCCTCTGCCTGCTTGAGGTATGGAAAACAATTTGGGTTTTTTCTTTCCAGGGTAGGAGGAATGGCAGGGTGTCCTGGTGCTGCTGCCAGCAGGTGAATGGTCTGCGGGTCACTGCTCAAGCTCTTCTGATGGGGTCCCATGTGCAGGACAGCAGGGCAGCAGGGGTGCTAGATACTTTCTAATGTTACAGCCGTGTGACGTAATAAGGACAGAGAAAAGCAGATAGGCTTCATTTCTGCAAAGTAGTGTTCCTCTTGGGATCTTTTTACTTATTTTGTTTGTGAGATGGCTAACTGGAATTTTCAAAACGAGTGGGTGTTAAATGCCAGGTTCACTGACAAAAGATACGTTAAACTAGCTAGGGTAGATCTGCTGATAGTATTTGTTTTCCAAGATAATATTCAATCTGAGACTTGTTCTTAAGAAAGAAAGCTTTTTCTTTGCAAGATCCCTGAGGCAGAATAATGGAAACTGCTTTTTGCCCTTTACATAATGGAAAAGATGGATAGATTCATTTTTGGTGGTACTCAGAGATTCACACCATGAATCACCAGAATTAACTTTTCCTTAAACTCCATCATTTGGGAAAGATATTTGGTTTTGACTCTAAATTTTGATAGGTGTGTCTCTTCCTCTGTATAACACATAGTAATTAGATTCATCTGAAGCTCTCAAAGGTGTAGGGCCCTAATTTTAATGTGGGATGGTTGGTGGGACAAGACTTTCACTTGAGAGTTTTATTGGTCTGAGAAAGCCCAAGTCTTTTGAATGCCATGGCATACTCCAAAACATATTTACTTCATGTTTCTGATAATAGAAGATGATGCAGGTCCATTTGGAAAAGACCAAGACTGCAAGTTAAGATGTGAAAACTCAATTTGACAGAGCAAGCATTGTTTTCTAATTTCACAGATAATTCCTTTGCATAGGCAATGTAATGCAAATACATGTATGCATTCATAACCTGAAAAAAATGAATTAATGTTCGTTTTTTCAGATCCTAAGCGCTATTTATATGCCCATTTTAAGCTAAACCATTGTAAATCATCTAGTTTTTAGAAAGCTGCTCCGTGTAATAAGGATGTTTTCCAGTATTACTTTTAATATATTATTGGATTATATTTCATATAAATAATTCACATATTTTCTCCTAATTCTAGGAATCTCTTTTCCCTGTCTCAAGGTGACTTTGAGCCTCGTCACTTTATTGCAGAATTCAGAGGTTTTCATCACCCTGTTTGCAAGTACCATTTCAGTGGTTAATCACATCAGGGACAGCTGTCTCCGGGGTGCCCTCTTTGATGCTGGCATGGAAAAAGCCTTTAAAGACCATTCCTTTGGTGCTACAAGCACAAAATCAGCCACTGACATATGCCCTGCAGAGAGGGGAAGCCAGTAAAATGATATCACAGCTATTAAATGGGTTCAACTATTTTTGTCTTTTTTTTTTTCTATTCCAATAAATTTTTTGGAATCTACCCCACTGTCATTGATTCTACCCCAAGAGAAGGAAGCAGAAAATCAGTCACTGTGAGAGTCTGAAACATTTCACAGCAAACTGTTTTCACCTCCCAGGAGAAACTGAAATATGTTCCCAAATAGAGGACTCGGAAACTTTTCTCTGAATTTCAGGAATGTGAATTATTCCTATTGAAGACAGAGCATGAGAGAGAAGCGAGAAGAGTAGCTGCAGTTTCCCATCACAGCCTTATTCTTCCCTTCACCACTTATCAACATGTAAACTTTGTTTTCTCAGGAGTAATGATTTTACAACCACTAGAGACAATAGGAAATGTCAGATAAGAGACTCATTACACATCAAAACAGCCCAGCTTGACAAGACTGGGACAAAATTCAGGAAGAATGAATGGAATTTTATATGGTTATGTTTTGTTTAAAAGTAGCCACTGAAGAAAAATATAATGTGTTAATTTTTGTTTAAACTCTATGCTCATGGTACTTTTTTTTTTAACCTCTCTGTATCACAACAGAAGGCTGACTGAAAAGAGAACTCTACATTCAGTGCTGCCATGTAATTTTCAACTTTGGGGATGAAATTGAGAAGTAAAGAAAAGTTCAGATCTAAACTTCGTCTTCTGCTTATCTCTCACTGCATTGCACCACACATTGCAAAAGGAGGTAGCTGGCAACACGTATGTATAGCTTTCAGCTACCAGATAATGGATTTTGACACAGGCCATAGTGGTGATGACCTGTGTGAAGTGGACTCCTGTTATGAAATCTCATATGATTTTGCAAAGAGCTCGTGATAAATGTTGTCAGTTGAACAGTGAAGCTCTACAGGCCATGAATTTTTAATGGGTTTCTTGGTTGTGACTATTTGTGCTGGGATGTATAGATTGTGAAATGAAATCCAGATGATAGCCAAATTCCTGTTTCTGCTCTGCAGTGTCACAAGTCACACAAACAGGCTGAAAAAGGTCTTTGAACTTCGAGCTTTAAAGGAGTTTACACCAATTGTGCTGACTCAGAGCACTTTTTGGAGGTCACCAGTTTATGCAAACCAAAACTTGTTTGGGACTCTCAGTGCTAGCTGGGTTTTCTTAGTGATAGTTGTCCTGTATATACTAGCGAGCAGCAAGGTCCTCATCATCAAAATAAACTTTCTTCCTACCCTGAGTTGAAAATTCACAATATGTAGTTTGCACAGAGAAAACACAGGTGTGGTGGGGCTTCCTCCTGACCCCCCTTTCACTTCCCCAGAACAAAACAGAATAGGAACTATCTTTTTCTCTTGCTTCTGTGCTTGTTTGTTCCTGAGTGTCTCAGGCTCAGCAGACCATCTTTGAGCACTTAGCTGGCTGATCACTAAAGAACTTATTTTGTCTCTAAGTCATCTCTACTTTCATGGCGGTTTCAACTCTGCTGTTGTCAAATGAACATGGAAACCACAAGGAATTTAAATGACTGCTGGCAAGGCCTAGCAGATTCACCATTTCCCTATTCAGTATCTGAAAAAATGAGAAAAACTTATAAAAATGAGCAGTAGTGTAAGGTCCTACTGAACATATGAGCTATGAAAGTAGGAAAAAACCAAAAAAACATTTTCACAGATTTAAAGACCACAACTGCAAAACTAGAAGTAGAGCAGAATAACAATATAAAGTAAACACAGGAAATGTTTACCACCCCAGCAACTGATTAACTGAGATCCAGACAACCCGTTAACCAGGCTTCTACAGTCAGCTTCACTAGGATTGCCAGCCACTTTGTCTCAGTGTAAATATTGTGTGTATAAACTCAATTAAAAACCCCAAACCCCATGTTGTGTGCTGATGCACACAAACCATAGTGATTTCAGTCTCTTATAAGGACACGGGTTATGTGGTAAGTATTTTCAGGATTTGTCTAGTCCACTCATTGCATCCCAACTGGCACTTCTTGTCCTGAGACCAGGATGCAAAGACTGACAAGGAACCTGTTGATGAGAAATAAAAGAATATTTACATTAAATTATGCATAATTACATTTCCCATGTAATAATGTCACATGCTTAGTTCCAGAGACACTTCATAAATTCAGGAGAATGGCTTAACCAGGCACAACCCTGTTGTGAGCTGTTACATACACTGGGTAGCCTGAACATGATCAGGGGTAGGTCCTCTCAAATGATACAATCATTCTTTATACAGCCCTTTTCCATTCATTTAATCCAAAAAGCAAACAGTCCTCTCTGTGACATAGCCAGGCCTAGAAATAGAAGATTCAGCTAGACAACAGATACATATGGAAACTGGGCAAATTGTTTACTGTGACCAAAGAGAGTTCAGATGGTCAGCTTCCATTCTAGACTTCTGGAGCTTAAGTTCTGCTTCTTTAAAAGTATAAAGTCAGCAATAACAATAATTACAACAGCTCAAGGAATAACAGTACCTTAGCTGATAATAAATAGCAAAGCACCTGCCCACCCTCAACCAAATTGGCCCCAACCTTTCGTATTTCTTTTATTATCTCCTGATATAAGTTTGGGCTCTTGACTGGATGAAAATGGTAAGAAGGTTTGTGTTAGTTCTAAAGCATCTCCTATTTCAATGAGGGAGCTTATCGTCAAGTCAAAGATTATTTGCTTTCAGCTAAGAGTAGAATAATAAATCATTCACTGTTTCCTGGACAAGTAACTGCAAATTCCTTTGTTAAAACTATTTGCTTGCCAGTTGCATCATCATCAGTTAATTACTCAAAAACAGTTTTGAAGGTGATGCCTTGTTGACAATTCACACTCTCACATTGCTGAGTGAAGTCAAACACACGTAGTTAGTTTCAGTCTGGCTTTAGCATATGAGCCACTCTACAAAGGGATCATAAAACAAAGTACAATGTGACAACAATGGATATCACCGATGTTCCTTGTGAAAAAGAGACAAGATGAAGGAATGTCTACCATGGAGAACCAGATGGAGAGGTCCTTATAGATGCTTGGTCTCCTGATTAAGTCGCATCTGCTCAAGTGGATTTATTACTCTCCAGCAATAAGAGCCTGAACCACAGCTCGCTGGCACCAGTAGGGATCTTTCTACTAACTTCAGAGCATTAGGATCAGTTGCTGAAGGTGGATACAATTCTTCTTATTAACACCACTGGATGTTAGATAGAGAATATATTTGAAAAGCTTAGCCTAGTTGGTTTCACAAGGTTTAACTTACAAAAAGTCTTAACTGCTTTTTGATATATTACTTGGTGGGGTATTTTTACAACCTTTATTAATTTAAAATCTGAAACTTAAAAGTGTGTAAATACAGTCTGATAAAAGATAACGATAACATAAAAGGTTCATAAGATTGGTAAGATATTGCAAACAAAACTAGAAATATGGTTCATAGGTATTATAAACACATAAATTATGATCCAAATTACTTTGTTTAGAAAATTCAGGAGTACAGGAACTTTTAGGAAGAGAGTTTAGAAGGTTGTATATGAAAGCCTGGTCAGAGTTAGGTCTCCTTAGAATTTAACCCAGTAAAATTAATTGATAGGAAGGGGAAGGTTGTATAAACATTGTTAAAGCAGAAGTTTACTATTGCTATAAAATGTCTCAGTGGGTGAGGTCATCATATCAGTTCAAATTCAAAAAAAACACTCAATATGTTTCTGGTGGTACTGGTTTAATATTGTTACGATGTTCTAAGGGATTGGATTAGATGATCTCCAGAAGTCCCTTCTAACCTAACTATTCTGTTATTCTAAGAACACCAATGACAGCACCCACACACTCTTGGAAGTGAGGAAAAAATAGTTACCACTGGCATTTTGGAAACTGAAAAACAATCAAAGCAAGAACTTTTCAGTTTTAGGTTCACCCCACGATACTAAAATCAGTCAGAAAATCCATACATGAAGCAGCTATGATATTATTATTTCTAGATTATTTTATATTGTGTGTTAATGATGACTATTATTTACTCACTCCTGTACAGGGAAGGAGGATGAATTTTGTCTTTTTTGTCATTAATCCTTAGAAATACTGCACATGAGCTGTTAAAATATTTAAAAACTTATTTTTCCTAAGTGACATTATTTTGATGCCTGGGATGGAGTTGTAGAGATTTCACTGAAAGTATGATGACAATGTCTCTGAAACATGCTGAAGTGCATGTCTGAATGTATTTATGAACACCTGGGACCAGGATGATACTGCTGAATGGTAGTCTTGTCACTGTTTCTCCTCATATCACCCATCCAGTCATTGGAAACAGACAAGTTTGGGCTATCTGTTTTTTTCCTAAAACTAATCTGTACAAACTGCTTGAAGGACTGTCTGAGCTTTCATTTTCAAGTGTGCACCCACTCCACCATGCTCCTGTGCTCTGTAGAGAAACCTTTCCAGTCTTGAGTGCATGTAGCCATTTCTGAGCATGCTGAACTTGCCTCTACCCCTTACAGTTTATGCAGTAAGTAAATTTTATACAAGAGATGCTTTTCTGCTGCCTTTGACAGCTTGGAGTACAGCATACTAAAATAACTTGACACAGGTTTATGCTAAACCCAGCCAATCCCTCTTGTTTCTCCTAAGGAGCAAGAATAAAGTCTCCAGGGCTATCATTCTCCAGCAACTTTTTCTAGCTCTTTCGAGTAATTAGACCTTCTTTGATGAAAGGGGCATAGCCTGCATGCCACACTTACCCATGTATGTGCACTCTTCACTACACATCAGTTTGGTGGTTGCTGGCCTATACAGCAACCAGAAAGCACCTGATGCTTTCAGCATATGGACAGCAAACTTCCCACCTTCCACAACACCCTCAGAGAATCATACAGTGTATCACTGTCTCTCATCAGACACCTTGTAGGTACATTTTTGTAGAGACAAGCTTGAGAAGAAGGTAGTCTTTTCACTCTCAGATTCAGTTCCAAACAACTAGCTGAGGAGGAAACAGCTGTCAGCAGCTCTGAAATGAGGAGAAAAGAGACCAAGAAACATCAGCACAATTTTGGACAAATTCCAAGAAGAAATGGGACATATAAGTCCTGTGTAATGTTGGACAAGGTAATGGGGCATTGCTGCACACTGTATATAAGCTGGTTTCCAGGTTTGATGTTCAGGGGAATGTAAAATTACTAGGAAGCATTTGTGCTTACAATTGAAGTCCTAGTTGCTTTTCACGTCCAACATTGCAGAACGGCAGGACTCTGACTGTTAGTAACATGTCAGTATTCCCAAGAGGAGCAGAAGTTTTAAGTAGGCTGGAAAAGATCCTCTATGAACACCAGAGTAAATAATATATTTTGTTTCCAGAATTTATCCTTAATACATCTTGCTGTCTTCACAAGTCTCATCTCTCACCTTGTAAATGTATATGCTATACCTACTTTTACATTCATGTGTGTATCAAAAGAGTGCAGTCAAGCTGTAGTGAAGTTAAGCACATTTTAAAGTGAGGGTAGGGTTATTTTCCAAGGGCATTGGACAGCCATACATAATTGTTCTCTGTGTGAGAAAGAATAAATGCAACAAGCAGGTTATGCAGGAGCACTTTCCAGGATGTCATATTCTTCAAATCTGATGCTTTTACAGAAAGTCAAACTAAATATTTCCCTCAAATATCCAGACATTTGAACAGTCCTTCAAAGTTCAGTGAGTCTCAGTGCAAGCAAGGAAGATCTCTACACCCTATATTTTTCCCTAGTAGCTCAGATGTTGCCCTTTCATTTCCATGAATAGAAATATTCAATAGAAAACAAGCATATCTGGACTTTGCATAGCAAATGCAAAGGTATGGCTGCTGCTCCCTACATTCTCCAATCTGAGGTCAAATCCTGACCACTTCATATATGGTTATAGCTGCACCTATGAAGAAGTTCTCTGAATCAAATGGGTTCCCGAGACAGACTAGGAGGCCATGTGCATAGCATGGTTGATAAGGTAGGGACCAAATTGTTGATGTTGCAGGGCATAAAACATGAGGAAGAGCAAGCAAAGATGGGAGCATGTCTGAAAGCATTTTCCTATTTTAGAAGAGCCCAATACAAAGGCTTATTCTTTCTCAGGCTATAATTCCCAGTAAGGTACCTGGGTCCTTCTTAGCACCCCAGACTTTTGTGCATTGAGTATAACTGCCTTGCTGTGACACCATGGCAGGCTGTCTCTCATCAGCCCCTGCTGTGATACTCCTAATGCTTTCACTCCAGGGAGTGCTTCCCTGCTTGATGCTGCTAGCAGATTAAAGCTGTTCTAATTTTCCATTCTAAGCCAAATAGATGCATAAGCAAGCTGTTGGATTGTTTCGCTATGAGTGCTGTACACCATCAGCCTGCTTCCTGCTCCCCACCACCCCAGCACTCATAATGGTGGACATTTGCAAGTAAAATGTGGGGTGGAGGGCAGAGGTGAGGTTAAGACACACGATAGACAAGGAGGAGTTCCAGGAATATTTTTCTGCCAAACCCTGTTTTTCAAACTACTGTCCTGACTCCTACCTCTATGTTAGTGTCAGGAGATGACTTGAAAATTAGGGAGTCTTTTTCTGGGATCAGAAAAGTCATCAAGATTCATTGGATCAGAAGAGTCTTTAAGATCCAATGTTTTTCAGAAATAGGCTGAATGAGCTCGGTAAAGATTAGATGCCAGTCCAAAAATACAGTGCAATACAATTTATTTTTATATGCCATCCTTCACACAAAGTACCACAAAACACTTTAGAGAGATGGAGAGATAATGCTTTACAGAGTTAGGTACAGCAACTCCCAGACAGGCAGAAAAGGAAAATGACATATGGAAATAGAGCAGAGTAAAAGGGAAAGCTGAAATTTAAAAGCAGTAATGCAAGTAAGTATCCTCATGGATGAGTCCCCACAAAAGGACTGTGGAAGAATTCAGTGACAGGGCAGGAGAATGATAGGTGGAAATTAACATCAAAAACTAGGCTAGAAAACATTCTAGGAATGCTTTCACTCTGCAACACCTGGTAAGAGGAAGCAATATAGAGGGATACCTGTCTGTCCTTATAGTGGCTAAGCAATTTTTTAACAATCCAGTATTATTGATAAACCTACTTGCTTTGATTGCCCATGTGAGTTAGACCCAGAAAGAATTTCACACACCCAAAGATCTCGTCTTGCTTCTGAAATTGGTCCATCTGTGATATGAGGATTTTATGATGCCTGAACACTTCAGGGGCATTACAGTCATTTCAGGGAAGCTGCTAACCAAATTACATGGAGATAGCTTTGTCTGGGACAGCAGGCAGAAATACTCGCATGCACACAAACACGCATGTCCATACATGCACAAGCTTCACCTAAGAAACCTCTTTAAAAATACATTACCAAGTTAAATTTTAAACTGTGCTCGATGATTCTGAAGTAAATTGAAGGGCTTGAGGGTATTTATTTGTGGCAGAGGAGAGAGAAGCAGGAACTTCTCTCTGTGTGTATGGAACTATTCCCTTTCCCAGAGGATCTCTGTAGCTGGCTGGAAGATGAAAAGGCTCAGGCAGCAGATGAGTCAGGAATGGGGAGGGGGAAAAAAAAAAGAAAAAGGGAAATTTTCAAAAATAGGATAAAAATTATGCTTAATCTATTTTGTGTTGCTATGATTTTGTCAGTGCTGGCCTTGGCAGGCTTTCTGGCTGTAACAGACTTGATTATTGTTTCTGAGAGCACACGGATGGCATTGCAGCTTGTATGCAGCACAATCTGCATTGCTTGGATAGCATAGGCATTGGACAGTGGGTTATCACATTCCTTGTATCATTCAAGCCTTGCTGCAGTGATATGTCATTACATATACTTAATCCAAATATGTGAAGCTGGAGAAGTCGCCAGTGCTGCTGCTGCTGTAGAACAACATGCCAGCAACCAGTTCCTGGTGATGGGTAGGTGAAATACTTCTGTTGCAAACCTCAGCTTTTTTCAGGGCTTTTTTTGTTTTCATACTTCAGCTAGTAATGAGCAGCAGCATACAGAATATGAGTGCAAAAATTTGGGCCCTGAATGTACCCTTATGTACCTGCATAAACCCACTGATTCCAGGTACCTGTGTCTCTGGCCAGATTACACCACTTCCGCTCGTGTCTTTTAAGACTTTATGCTTATGCCAGGTATTGTTCTGAGAATAATAGGTCTATCCCAATGTTTTCTCTTGGTGATTTTTCTCTTCTTTGCAAACTATCTGTCTGATGAGATACCTGTCTTAATCTTCTCACTGTACATCCAGGACAGTTGCCCCTATTTACCAAAGAAACTTCAACTACTACCACAGCACCACAGTTTCTCCCTCTCATTACATTTTTTCTTAAAATCATAACTTGTAGCAAGATGGTTAAGTTGGAAACACAGGAAAAGGAGAAATTACTTTTGCCACAAGTTTTAAGCTCTAACCCAGTACAGACTGCATGAGATGCTACACATAGTATATCCAGGGTATATGGGATGATCACCAGTGTAACTTTCATGTGACAGTCACTAACAGGTATATATTGCTATAGTAAGGTTATATATGAAAAAGTTTGGGGTGATGACTAAGAGTCTCCCTTGGAATTGTTCATGTGCCTTTTAACAAAGTTGTGATTTATTTTCTTAAGCTTCATATTTAATTTGTTTGTCGCAGCCTCCTGAGGGATGAGCTGTTATCCCACTTTCAGAGATGAGACAGAGTACTTCTCCTGCAGACAACTCACTTGGAAAACTCATGCCAAAAGACAAGTTTTGCCACGCTTCCTCTCTGCCTCCTTGGCAGGAGTTGCTGTAGTAGTGGCAAGAGAGTTGAGTGGTCTTAATGATACAAACTCGTCTCGTGCAATGTGATCTAGGATGACTGTGCTCATGCAGGGAGGTTGGATCAGATGACCCACTGTGGTCCTTTCTAACCTTACCCATTCTGTGATTCTGTGATCTGAACTTAGCTTCAGGAGGCTGGCTTTCGGGCAGAGGTAGAAAATTTTTGGACTTGACACATGACTCCAATGGAGTCATACTCCCTTGCTCCTGTGTGGCATACTGCTTCTGGGAAAAGGTTTTAGACACATCAGAAACTTTCTGAGTTCTACTGCATCTCCTATATTCAAGGTCTGGAACCTCACAATTCCTCTTTATTATGGCAGAATCTTGTAAGGTCCTCCAATGTCTCGCATGAAGCATGGCTAGTGACACTCAGCCCAAGTCAGAATAAGATCATGTGGCTGCCAGGCATGTGGTTACAGCACACAGAGCAAGAGAGAAGAGGGCAGATTTTTTCAAAGCATTATATGAATGTTTCCTCAAACAGGGCAAAAATCCAGATTTCACTGCCAGAGAAGCTCGTACTGGAAAGTACTGCCTCTCACATCCCCTCTCTGTGGCCCACCAGCTGTTCAACACAAGCTCCCAAAGCACAGCAGCATTTGCTTGAGAGATGAAGGTACACATACCTTCAGACAATGAGAGAACATCCCTTTCACATCTCCCCTCCTGCAAAAGTAGGCTAAAGACTCAGAAAGCTGACTCTAGGAAAGGTCAGCTACGAATTCCAAGACTGAGTATCCTAGCCAGCAGAAATGTCCCTTTAAGTTCCATCTCCTGTGGCATTTTCTTTGCTGGCACTTGGAAAGCTCCTGTCTCACCTGCTGGATTTGTGGTCCCATTTCAAGGTGTTTATGAACTCTTGTCTCACAATTTCCTGTGTCAGGGGGACTCTACTAAGGCCAGGATGCCTACTAGAATAGGGTTACAACATACTGACCCTTCCATGTCATCTAAGAGTTGAGTCACGGTGAGTAAATAGGAGAATACAGCCATATAAAAATAACCAAAATACAGATAGAAAGTTGCTACAATAAAGATATAAGTGAAAGAAAGATTACAGTAAGAAATACTGAGATTTGAGGTGGGAGAGGGATAGAGGGAGACAAAGAGCTTTAGGGGACTGTGAAACCCAGTACAAATACGCTACATTAATTCAGAGTAGTTGTCTGCAGAAAGATGACAACCGGACTAAAGAGTAGTCACCGACATTACACCAGCAATGGCTTTGGCTCTGTGTGAATCCCATTGGATTGGACCCTGTGACAATTTGTTTCTTACTCTGTGTGCCTCCAGATTGGTGTGCTAAGCGAAATAAGGTGCAGCATTCTTTTAAAGATAAAAGGACTTGTTCAAATTTTACATAATCATAGAATTATTCTTTACAGTGGATTTACATAGACATTGTCAGTGGGGAATTCTCTCAGCAGCTTCAATTACTGTATTTTCATGTGCATTGTCTGATAGGAGATGTGCTGGATCTTGAATACCTGCTTACCTGATTAATGTGGATTATTCATCCCATTGTAATTACCTGTGAATTTTAGGGTAGCAAACATGTGAGAAGAATTTGTATAAAAGCTGCAGGATTTTTGAAAGGCAAATATTTCCCAAGAATCCCTGTATGCAGGCTGACACATTTCATTCCTTATGGTGATACTCTCTGCATTATAGCATTTGACTTGATGTAAATGTGATAGTGCTAAGTAATACTGACATGCGGCAGTGAAATGCACTGAAGAACCACTAGAAAACACCTAGCTATTGAATGGTTTCAAAAAGTGAAAGCTTTTCATCATCAATTTAGCTTTTAACAAAACTGCCCTCAGATGTTTGTTGTCTTGTTATTTTTTTCTCCTAATTAAAACCATACCATTTTAGCAGGTCGTGCTCATGAACCAGTAACATCAAATTCCCCAGTAGCACAAATGTGTGGTAGCAAACACAGCATTAGTGTGAGACAGCATTAGTGTGAGACACCATTTTGACAAGTAGGTCAGGCTGGCAACCAATGCCATATAGCCTGTGAATAGGTTTTAATGTAGTTGAGCTGATTGGGTAGGAATTTGTCTTAGTGGGATATATACTCCTAAATCACTCAGGACTCATATCTGCAGGTACAGGCAGGCAGATCTGAACCCCTCTGCTCACACTAGAGGCCAGATGAAAATGCACTTTGTTGTTTTGAAATCCATGCAGGTACCTTCCTGACTTTCTGTGTATGACTAGCACTTTCTTGAAATGCCCAGCCTTCATTTTTATAGGCTAGGGTCGTAAGTGGCTACCAGAGGAAAGAGCCCTATGTTAGCATTACCTTCCTGCACACTAACTGAATTGCATACAGAGACAAGGCTTTCTGAAAACAATTATTTTGTCTTTTCTTTTAAATAGCCAAAATACTTTCACAGTTAGGATTCCTACTAAAAATAAGGGAGATGACACAAACATGACCGTGCTGTGGATGGAGCTCACAATGACACACTCTGATATTGGCTGAATTCAGCTGAGGGGTTTAGAAATATTCTCCTGAACGATATTTACTGACCTTGCTAATTTTCACCAATGTCATTCCACAGCTTCAGGTCAAACTGACTGAAGTGAGAGTAAAGAGGAGCCTGAATCATCTGAGCTACATTTAAAGTTAAACAGGGTTGCTGATAAGAGCTTTATGATCTTGAGCTCATTATAGCCTGTGCAAGCAGAACTATATTGATACATCAAATTGAACATTAACACAAAAAAACCTGTGAGCAGCGTTTTCGTTGCTCTGGGAATATGTACAGCCCAGTCCAGCACAGAAAGCAAACACAAAGATCTTAAGGAGATATCTTCTCGCATGAGGTCCCCATTTGCTTAGAAGTTCTCCGGCCACCCTTTTTTCCTTTCTATTGCATTGTAGACATGGTGTTCATCTTTTCCTTCTGAAAGCCTTTTTTGTCATCAGTGACCATAATGTATTGTATCTCTGTAGTTAACAACACAATCTCATATAACCCCTGAAGGACTCCAAGGATTTCCTCTTCGTTTTTAAGCATTGCCTTCCATTTACCATTAAAGAAATGTTGAGGATAAGGTTAGATCTGTACTGATAGGACCCACATCCCCACACCTCTTTATCATGTCATCATCAGTTCAGTGTTTTACCTATTTATTCAGTGGCAAATAGTATGTTTGTGCTGTTACCACTGGAAATCTCAGCCTCTTACATATGTATGTGCGAACTGAGTCTGGAGGCTACAAAGTTAGAAAGCTGCAATAGTTCCCATAGTTCCCATGTGCCGATCCAAGAACCAGTCTCAACTTTGAGCCAATAGGCTCTATTTCTGTTGTCCCTCAAGGGGACAAGCCAACGTCTGCCTCTTTGAGAAATCCAGCTCAACTCATTCTTGAAACACAGTGCCAGACATGCTGACATGCATTGAGTGAAGTGTTATAATTGAATGGTTTGGACAATTTGAGACTTGAGATGTGATGAATACTTCAGCAGAAATCCTCCTGATACTTTCCCTTCATCTACAAAGAGAGTGGGTGGTTTGATATCTGCATCACTAGTTACCACCAAACCTTACTGGGAATAATTAACACCTGATCCAAAGACATAGCAGTTATTTCTTTCAAAAAAAAAAAATTGCATGCAGAAATAAAGAGATGCCATTTTATTATTAACCTGCTGTGCTGTACAGAAAAAATGTCATCAGATTAAGAACCAGACCCTGCTCTCATTTATGCATATGAAACTCCACGAAACCCAACAGGAATCATGCACACATGTATGGGCAGGATTTTGCCCATAATCACTGATAGCAACCTTCCTCACAGTTCACATGCAATGTCATATAAATCAGTCTGAGGCTTTCTGAGGTATACAAAGGTGGTAACATGTTAAATTTGGAGGATGGTAAACAAAAATACAGGTGTTTTGAAAAACATGCTAAGAAAGAGTTTTTCCAGTATGATTTCACTTTGTCTAATTCACTTGTTAATAAGGCCATCCTGAAAGATTCAACTGTCAATTTGTGTTTAACTGTAATATTGATAGATCTGAAAATGTTGCCTACAGCAAAATTTGCACAGTACTTCTCATTATAAAACTCCAGCTTTACTGCTTAGAATTTTGCCCTGGTTTTAACTGTGCTGCAATGAATCACATCAGCAGCTCTTCTAGGGGGGAATGTTTTTGGGAGACTTTCAGACAGTTGTCTTTCTAATATGTAATCTATTTTTTTACACATATTTCTGAGAATATGGTAAAGGAAAAATACAGTTTACCAAATTAGCGATAAATCTACAACTGTTTTATGGAGAGCTAGATGTTGGACAAGGGATTTGCAATTTGACAGAGAAGCTGCTTTTAGACAGGGATGGAGCTTCTGTAGCCAGTCACTGGGAAAATCTGCCTTAATTCCATTGAGTTGTGAGCCCTGAAAAATCTCAGGTTCATCAACACAGAGAATTTCTGAAACAGACTGAAAAGTAAAAGCCCCTACCATGCTACATGCCAAACATTGTTATCTATCCCTTGCCAGGAGCCGTGACACCTGTACGAAACTGAACAGTTCGTGTGTTTCCTTGGCCCTGGCCTTCACTTCGACTACCTTACCTTGCCTCCAAAACTACATGCTGCTCCACACTGCTGCCTTTTTCCACAAAAAATCCACAGGTACTCTTTCTAAAGGGTTGGGGAATGGCAGGAAGAGTGGCCCAGGAATGGGGCTTTCAGAAGCTATCTTGAGTTTCTAACCATGCCTGTATGTATCACTCATAATTAAGTAGCTTCACCAGCTCCTGTGAACATAAATTTCGCTGCAGGGTAGCCCTCAGAGGTTTTAGGTAACCCTGGCAGTTGTGTAGGATTGTTTTTGTTGTTATTACTGTTATTATTGTTACTATTGCTGTTGTTATTGCCATTGTTGTCATTAAATAATTATTATTATTTTGGGCAAGCAGAAAATTCTTAAAAAGCAGTCCTTTACCTATCCTTACACAACGTGGCAAATTTTACACTGCCCGAGTACTTAGGTCTGGAGGTCTTTTCCTCCTTTTCTCGAGGTAGAAGAGGAGGATTGATTTATAGCTGCAGTGCAAATCAGCAGTGAATTCAGAGCTAGGGATAGTCCCGTGTCCTTCACCCAGAAGCCCCTACCAGCTGCAGCACTCCCCTGCTGTGGGAGACATGGGGAACTCCCTCTTCCCTCCAATGCCAAAAGGAGGATATCCCACAGGTGTCAGCATGGAAAAAATCCCAGATGAATTCAGACATACAAGGTCTTACCGAAAAAGCTTATATAGCAAAAAATTGTTTATTTTTAAAATGAGACTCACAGATCTATTCATCCATATGAAGTGGGAGAGTGTCAAGGGGACAGTGTGGGAGTGCATGTACCCATGTGGAGGTGGAAGATGAGGGATTGCTCTTAGGCAGAGGAGGAATTTATCTTGGATCTGCTGGTTCTTAATTTTTCATATAGCTTTCAACTTTCAAGACCTCCTGAAAAAAGGAAATCACCCTAATTCCTTTTCCAGTTTGGGCTAGATCAGGCCTTTCATATCTGAAATACAGCCTGTAGCTGTGGGTCAAGTCAGTGAGTGAACACAATAACATTTTTTCCTGGTTTTAGTTGTAAAGGAAAACCTCTCACATTCTGTTTGGCCCAAACTGAAACTTTAGTTTGGTCATTTTTTGGCTTAATTTCTGAACAGATCCCAAAATATTGTATTGTATGTCTTGTTTCAGACAATGACATACATCACTATTGCTTCTTGGTGGCAACTAATGAAGAGTTGAGAGGATAATTTAGGCCACGGTCATTCAACCCAGCATACTTTCTACTAATTGCAGCAAGGTGGGAGTATTGGTTTTCTTCTAGCTGGTAAAAATTGTATGAAAAGAACACATACTATGGAAAGTCAAATCCCTGTCTTGTCCTGCAAGCTGCAATATGTCATGTCTGTGAAGTTGCACCCACTTACAGAAGGTCTGAATTTGTTTTTGCTCTTTTCTGATGGTGTTTTCCTTTAGTAGCTCACTTTATGGTCGTTTAACAGGAACCTAGCACACATGCAAGAGAGGTGTCACAACATCAGTTACCTGAGATTATTGTAAATGATGTGCCAGCACCTGAAGGAGATGTTAGGATGTATGTCAGCTCATAATAATAGATACAGTGTTGTACCAGGCAGTACAAAGCCAGATGTATTTATAATTCCTGCAGCTGCAGCCCTGCTATTAGTTAAGTCTAAGAACGGAGCCACTGATAGATTTGTCAGAGACGAGTTCTCTTTCCAGTAGAAAGAAAGTGATGAAAGAAAATAGATGGTGACTCAAGTTTTTGTCAATAGAGAATCTTTAACTATACATCTTCAATTCAGAGATGGGCAGATGTGTATGCCTGGCATTTGTTCCTCCCCAAACCACTCAGTGCCCTTTCTGGTAGAACTTGATATGGTCTCACTCCAGGTCCCAGTGAGAAGGGACAGACATCTCTATCATAAGTGGTGCAATTACTTTCCAAGAAGAGGCAAGATGTGTAGGCAGCAAGACAGACTTACACAGTCATACTGTTGCAGATCTATGGTAAAATGTGCTGGCCAGGGTGGGAAGGCTCCTTCTCGTTATGTCTTTATCTGCTTAAACTTTTTGGAGACAGATAGAAGACTTAGGCTCTTCACATTACCATCAGAGATGGTTCAGGGACCCATGAACTAAATTCAGCAGTGAACTAGGGTCCTAGAAACCCTGTAGCCATCTGAGCATCATCCTGTACAGAAACCTTTGTACTGCTGCCAGCTGCAGTGCTAATGTAGAGATTTCTGCACTGTATTTCATTATTTTCACCCTGTAATGGAGTAATTTCAATACCTGTGAATTTATTTTCTGCATTTAAAACAAACAGAATGGTACATGTCTACAAGTTTGGGAAGCAACCATTAGAGATCAACTGCTGAGTCAGGCTCCTAGGATGAGAGCTGATTACTCGGACCTCATCATGAATATTCAGAGATGGAAATCAGAACGTAGACAGTGCAGTAGAAGGGGTGATCAGGTAACATTGGCATCAGGAAAACAAGCTGGGGAGAGAGAAAAACTAAATACATTTTCTTTCGATGATGATGATGATGATAAGAAGAAAAATGGCCCTGAAGTGCTATGTCACTGAGATTTTAACAACAGAGCCAGTCCAGGAATAAAGACAAGAACCATCTTGTGCTAAAAGTTGAGGGGTTTGAACATGGAGGTTGTCTTATAACAGAAAGTTTTTAGAGGGCCTTCAAGGAAAGCCATACATTAAGACTACATATGACCTCCATACAGACACTTCAAAATGGATGTGCTTTGAGTATAACATAATTTGGATGTACTTGCCTTGATTTATTAATGAAAAAAAATTGCTATAATTAGGAGTCAAAAACCCTACAGTAAACTATGTCAGAAATAATATTTAGAGAGAGCAGAATCTGTGCTTTTAGATCGAAGACTTAATGTAGTACTAGAATCTGTTGATAATATCATACAACCACATGTGAAAGAAATCAATGTGTGTTTTTTGTTAAAAGATCTTAGAAAAGTGAAAAATACCCCATCTGTGTAAGTCTAGAAAAAAACTGGGCATTATTAAGCCTGCCTTTTTTTGATTCTTAATGTCTATGTGCATAATTCCAAGTCAAACATATTCACATTATTAACTTTTATAAGTTTATTAGTCTCAGTGCTAATGAAACCATTCATCCTTTGCAAATGCACATGGCTCCCTAATGAAACTTCAGTAGATGGATCAGCAGTTAAGTGAGTACATTCAAATGTTTATGCCAAGTTCTGTTTGCAGCAGTGAACAGGGAGACCAAATCTCTTTCAAGCAGATTCTATACAAACCAAGCAGCAGACGCAATGATGACACCTATATAATAAAGATTCCCTCTACCTATAAAAAAACGCATATGTTGTATAGGATACTGATATTTGAGATACTTTTTTTCATTTGGTTTACTCTGATGTCAGTCAGAGGAATTCCACTTGAAACAACCAGAATAAAAAGAACTTAAATATCTGGCAAAATGAGAAGGTATCTCAAACAAAAAAAAACCCACAAAATACTTTTGAACAGGAACTCAATAATTAAGTGATGGATATTAATGTGGTCAGTAGCTGAGTTTTGAAATCTAAATCTTATGCTGCTAATAATAATTTTAATATTGTTTTCACCTTTCCATCCTTTTCTTCATTTACCTGCCTACATTTTCCCAGTTCAGTTTTCTTAATGGGTGTATGTTCTGATGTTATAATGGGAAGTAACTGATATTCCATATGACAGAATTCTTTTTCCTTGAAGATTTGGTGGTTTTTCCTGACTCAATTCAGGAAGTTATACCAAACAGGCACTTCTGAATTTGGGAGTTCCAGCATTACTACTGTTAAGTCCTCAACACAAACATTTCTGTCTTGACATTGCAATATTTGGGAGATTCTTTTCCCTAGCATGAAATATTTTTGAAATGTACATGATTTGGGACTTCAGGATTCATTTTCAGGAATTAAGAGAAAAATTAGTGCTTATTATTATGCCAAGCAATACAGAAAAATGTATTTGCTTCTAGAATATACATATTATATTTTTTCATTATTTTCTACACTGAGGTATAAATACTGTGCCTGTAGCCAAATATGTATCTGCACAAAACAAACAGAAAACATTCTTAAACCAATGAAGTATTTACTTTTTTTAAGACATTTTAATCCTATTAATAGTAAATTATATTACCTATTGTGAAAGCAGACATGAAAGAAATATCTGAAGCATACAGTTAATTATGATACCAAGTGAAACATAATATTTATGCTTTCATTGTGTAGCTGGAACAATTTTTCTTTCACTGACTGTGAGTCATCCACTGATTGAAGTCTTGAAACTGATGATGAGAGAGTTGGCTGGCATATCTGCCATAGAGGATTCATTCTATAGATAATTAATACTAAAAAGGAATCTGGGTTTCAGTCTTTTATATTCCCAGTTCTCTATTTTTTAAACAAAATCTCCTCCTCCTGCTCCTTCAATATATCTCTGTTTAGAGGTTATATGCTTAAGAATATTAAAAGACATCAAAGTGTCTGATAAAGCTAGGGAATAAAGATTTCACTGAAAAAGGGTCCGAACCACAGTTTTATATCAAGGTTGCATTTCTGTGTCAGAACATTGGAAATCTTTGAATCACAATTTTTAAATGGTCCATTTTAATGAGTGAGCTCAGGACATTGTTTAATGACCCCAGCTTGGAATCTCCCCTTTATCCAGAAGACTGAAAGCATTCAGATGCTCAATTCCTATTACAATATCCTTCTATTTTAAGAGGTTGTTTTCCTCCCATTGTTTTGCTTAATTTTTGCACTTGTTCATATTAGGTGCAGTGGCTATTAATTAGCAAACTAATGCAATTAGTCTAGCCTTGACTCTGTATCCCAAACCAGAACTAAAGTTGTACGTCAGAGAATCTTACGTACCACACTCTCCTTATTTGGCAGGTTTCTACTGTACTTACTTTTCCTTCTTCTTTCCATCAAATTTTTCTATTTTATTTTCTTATTCATTCATTTGGCTTCTATTTTTTCACTTCCTCTCCTTCCCAAAGGATGCTCTTGTTTTACCACTTACTTCTGAAAAGATTTGCTTTGAAAATTTGTTCATATACACCAATCTGAAAAGTTGCAAGAAATAAGCCAGAAAGGTGTTCTTTGAGGAGTACAGCTGTTCTCCTCCCCCAGGAAAACTAATTCATCAGCACTTTGAAACAGACTGTCTTAATTGTTTAGAAACTAAGAGCTATAGATTTTGTTTGTTAACAGAACTGCCCTTCATAGAAAAATCAGCTAGTGTTACACGTAGGAGGCAATCCCCTGGCACTCATTACCTCCACTAGGTTTTTCACTACAGCCTTAATAATTTTATGGGTTTCAGGTGTTTAAGATCCTATTTTCAGGTCTTAGAAAAAACAGTTTCTTCTTTTCCCTTTGACGGATGAGTTTAAAAAACTTCTTTACACTGTGCCAGTTCCACTGATAATCTGGAGTTTTGTCTGTTCAATCATTTTGAAAAATCAGTTTTCATGGCACTCACTTAAGCTCAGAGAACTTCTCTTTCTCTATTGATGGTACATGCTCTAACCCTGGAGACAAATAGTAATCTAGAGGTGTATTTAAGTCATATGAAGCCAACGGAGGCATGGAGAGCACAGTGTGGGTACATTCTTTACATTGTCTTTGGACTGACTGGGCTGCAGCACCAAATGTGACCCATATCAGAGAACCCAGCATTCTTCATTCCTCAGCATATCAATAGTCAGACAGCTATTATCTGACTATATCTTAAATGCAGTTACATACCCAGTCACCCAATCCCCAGAGAGAAAAGAGCCAGTTGCTAGAATGAAATAAATTCCAAAAGATACTATAAGAAAATCTGAATGTCTAATATCTCCAACACAGTTCCAGTTTTCCTAATGCATGACTCCTCTCACCTTACCTAAATATTCACTGATAATTTTCCTCCATCATTCTCAACTCTGTGAGCTTTTAGGGAGAGCTGTCGTAAATCAGCATTTCATTGTTTCTGGCTATCACCTCTTTACAATAAAAAAGATGTTATCAGTTAAAAGTAAGAAATGCAGTATGGTCCGAAGGGCACAGTTGTAGAGAATACCATCAAACTACAATATAAGGTCCATGCAAATCCACTGCTGTTATCTATTTCATAGGTTGCAAAAAGCTAAATGTACAGCAGTATGAAAAGACAGTGATAATACAGAAAATAAAAGCCTCTTTAATCCCTAGTAGCAATTTGCACTAAACAATGGGAATAAACTCCCTGTTAAAATTTTGTTCTGTGGGAATTTACAATAGCCTCTTCTTCTCCTCCCTCTAGTGTGCGTTTTTTTGGTATCTCAGTTCACTTTGCTGCTGGACACAATGCGTTGACAAGCACTTAATAGTAACTAGATGCATATGAGAGATATGAAGTTTACAAGTATGCTGCAAAACTCATTCAACTATTACAGATTTCATGATTTCCTGTGAATAAAATCTGTAAAATCAGCTTTTGCCTAAACAGTACCCTCAAGAAGTAATTTTTTTACACCTCTCAAATTCTCATTTAATAGATCTCTTTGCAAAGCATTAAGGAATTTGGTCAATATTTATCTGTAGTGAACGACCCTGCAAATGCTGGCAGAAGAATCACATTACAGGCAAAGGTCTTCTTTGAAAATGAGCATTTTGCAAACAGGAGCCAAAATTATCTCCTTACTGTATTGTCTCATAGCAGCCTTCCACATAGCTGTAGTTATCACATTTCAATGTTTGTGCTCCACTTCTGCTGTAGTGAGTCCCACTCTCTAGCCAGTCAGCTTGTATCCCAGTCAGTCCAAGATTCACCTGCAGAAGAATACTTTTGCCAAACTCTGTGTAAAAGGATGGCATGAAAGCAAAGCTAGAAGCAGAGACAGACTGGCCCACACAGCCTGACCTGTCTCCTCCTGAGCATCTATTGAAACTGATTGATTTAATGCCTTGCATCTGCCAAACTGTCACTCAAGCCAGAGGGGATTTGGATGAAGACAGGGGAAGCATTGTAAAAATGGGTTTGCACATTAGTTTACTGAACAAGCTTTTAACTCCTAGGTACAGCACTTGGCTTATTGAAAGACTATGCCTGCAATAGAACAGCTTCACTAGATGGGGGAACAAGGAGGGAAGGGGGGGAAGTGCTATTTGAGGAGTTAGTAGATTTCTTCCCTTGCTTTCTGCCTGAAAGAAAAAATATCCCAGCTGTCTGCTGCATTGTGTGAACATATACATGCATTTAAATTACTTATATCATTACTTACAGATGTAATTGTGAAATATGTTCTTTTGCATTCAAAATTAGGGGCAGAACAGATGGTGAAAATTCAGTTTAAGGCAATATGTCCATTAAAATAACCCATACTGTTTATGTATTATAACAATAGCAGTCTTCAGCATAGCTGAAATTTTTAGCAGTGCTAGATTATGATAGAAATACAAATAGACTATAGGACAAAATTCAGTATGACTGAAAATTCACCCTGAAAAAATTTAGCTAATTTCTCTTTGGTGATTGTCAACAGATGTACTCAGCTCAGCTTGCCCCTGCCTTTGCAGTATTGACCTCTTTGTAGCAAAAAATGAAAAATAAACTTTCTGAAGTTCATGGCCTGCCAAAAGCTGCTCCATATTTAATTCACAGAAACTCTCAAAAGCCTGCTAATTCCTCTGCTGGGGCCATTTGTGTCTAAAAGAGTGTATACCTTATAAGCAAATATATTTATTTTATAAATATATATAGATAGTATTCATGTATATATTCTTACTATAGACAGGACTCATGCTAGGAGTAAACATATCTAAGCTTTTGTAAGTTTCTCACCCTCCTGACCATGAAGAAAAGCTTCCAAATGTGAGCCAGGTGCTTCCCAAAGGCCCAAAAAGCAGCAAGCTGTTAAGCTTATCACAATGTTTTTCAAAAAGTCTTCTATAGTTTGAAACCCTGCTCACTCTTTGCTAATAACACTGAGTACTGCCACCAGTTTTTGGTCTTGATCAGTAAGTTTTCTAATGTCAGTTCAGTGACTAGTTAAAAAAGAAAAAAAAAATGGAAAAGACAGGACCCATGGTATTTTGGACTGAATCACCTATAAATAAAGCACCAATAAAATATTCCATGTCCTTCATTTGTTTGGCATCCAGCACAATAAAAATGGAATAACATTATAACAGCCATGAATCTTATGTCTTGCCATAAAATCTGGCACACCCTACATCATTTTGGATAACTAATTTCCATTCCACTTTGTTCACTTGAACATGGTAAAGTAGTTAACAAGAACATTTATCCTTTACCCTTATTCCATCAGTCCTGACATTTCAAGCTATAATTCCCACTGCATTGAATATACATGTTTTCTGTTCATTCATGAAGAAAAAAAAAAAAAGATGCTTAACTTTAAAAGAAATTATGATGGTTTGTAAGAAGTTTAAAGAAAGACAAGATTTGTCTTCTGCATTTGTACAGCACTGAGCACAAGAAGAATCACACCTCAAACACATTGTATTAAGCAAGGATTAGAATGGTATGTCTTCATGTCACATACATGTAAAGGAGATTTTACTCCAAGCAAGACAGATGTAGGAACTCTTAAGCAATAAGCTCAATATCATATCTACTGGAATTTGCTACAAATCATTTATTTGTGGGGCAATGTGCCTTTAAATCCTACTCATAAATACCCTACTCTTTTCAGAGTCTTTCTTCCATGGGCTGCTAGAACGGCAGAAAGTTGGAAGATTATAACAGAAGATTGAAAGAATGTGATTTGGTTTGTTATTAATTTACATATATGAGACATTTTAAAGAGTATAAGGTGGTCATTAGTACTAGTTAATCTGCATACAAAAATAAGCATTTGCCATGAAAGCAGCAAAGTTTTAAAGCAGTCCTCCAAATGCATGCATGTGTGTGTGTAAGGAATGACAGAGTTCAAAGGTGGAGCTTGATGAAGCTTATAAGAGGACAGGAACATTTCCAGGATGCATGGAGTATTTGTACCATGCTCGTATTTAATTACACAATGTGAGTCTCCCATTGCATCATTTTTAGAGGCTGAGAAGTAGCTTTTCCTAGGCATTTATTCAAAGCTTGACTTTCCCATTTTACATTTAGTTAGTTTTGTATTCCTCTAGAAGTATCTGGGATAGGTTCAGATATTAATATTATCTGGCTACAGTACAAGCAGTCAATGTACCATCATCTACCCTGTCTTCCTCTTTTCCAGTAGCACATAGTAGCTTTTGTGCATTTGGGTCCTTTGCACAAAGTCTCAAGTTTTTATGGAAGTAGGGAAAGGATCATTTATAACTTCTGGACTTATATCTTAGCATCAGATTTAAACAACCTTTGTGGTCTCTTTAGCCCTCCATTCAACAGCTTTATTTCCAAGGCCTCACAGACTTTGCAGTGAAGTTGATCTAGAAGGTTGACAAGAGACTACTTTAGCCCAGCTCTCAAGTTTCCTTCTCCTTCAAAAGCACTAAAGGACTCCTGCTTTATAATCTATGCTTTTCAGGTTTTGTCTGTATTTTTTTAACTTTCTAGATCCAGATGACACCCAGAGGAAAGTATTCGACTTGTCTGAATTCTCTAGTGCTCCTAATTACTTTTTAAGAAACAGCATTATTAATAATGTTTCTAAACCTGTCAGTAACTCTTCTGAAAGAGACTTAATTACTAAGAGGTCCAAGCAGAGCAGAGTACTCTCCACCTTTCAAGTTGGACAAGAGAAGTCAAAAGTTTTACAGCAGCAACAGAACCCTTCATTGATCTGGGAACAGCTGTTAATAAGCTAGGAACAGCAACAGAGTCATTAATCCAAGAAAGAGTTAATGTGGTGTAAATGGGAAATGACACTAGTAGCAATGAAATGGTCAGCATTTGGCTTATAAATATCACTTTTCCAGATACAAAGGCATCCAACACCCTCTTTCTAATTGTTAAAAATGTGATGTTGTTTATCATGTTATAATACATCGTTAAGAAATGAAAAAAAGCAAAACCATTGGACGATTTGTGCAAGCTGTGGATGTACTCGTTTATTAGGTGACTCCTGATAATCAGAAGAGTGTGTGCATCCATACGCTACTGTTATACTGTAGTTAACTTTCAGTAACACTTTTTTGTTAAATGGGAATAGCAACCTTTAATTAGGATTTGGGGTTTGGTTCTGAAATTGCCATACACCTGCTTATTCAAAACAGATGTTTTATCTGCAGTGCAGTTTTATTCATAATATGTTATGACGGCAATAGCAGGTTGCTAACAAAATACAAAGGAAAGGCAATATCTACTTGCTGTGTTCTCTTATATGAGGTTAATAAAGTTGACTGATTAGGAATATCAGTTTGCTTTTACCAACACCTGACTATGTTAGCATGGCACATTATAATCTATGTGAGTGTATCCTTCAGTGCTCTGTCATTGAGAATCTAATTCAGTTTTAGTCAGAAAACAATTATAAAACGACTTGGCCTTTACATTGCATTTCATTTTTGTAGTACTTCATGCATCATCAGCTTTCCATGCATTACACGTCTCCACCCCTGTTTTACAGACAAAAGAAGCTGAAGTGTTGTCCAACAGTGAAGCAATACGCTAGTGTGGCCAGCCTTAGACCAACAGCACCACAAACACAACAAATACAGTGAGGTTCTCAAAACCTCTCCCCTCATGTAAGGCAATTCCTTTCCTGGGTGCACTCAGTAAATCCAACAGCTAAAGGAAGAAAGAGAGAAATTGTCTGAAATGTTAAAGGGAAGTGTTCTGGTCTCAAACCTGGTACATGGGAGGGAATGTTTGCAGAATCATTGTTCTGCTTTGTAACCATCTTAAAAGGTAGAAAATGCTTCTGATGCACAATGGCTCAGTGCACTTTGGATTTCACCCAGAATTTGCTTATAATGTGCAATCAATATTCTAGGTAAGTAGAGGGTACCAGCTAGTTGTTGAGTGGTCAGAAGCCTGGAGATATCCTGAAGTCATGAGTCAATTTTGCCTCTCATGCACTGACACCTGTCACCATGGCCAAGCCACCTGAGCAATTTGTGGCCCTTCTTTGATAGGAAGCTGGAAGAAGGTGGGCTGTCAGCAGAAGGTAGCAGAACAGTGCTAAGGTTTACCCAGCCCAAGTACCAAAGGTGATGCAATATCAAGGGCTGAATGTACATAAAATAGATATTAGCATGCCTCTCTTTGCTTCAGCTTTACTATAAAGTGGATCACTGTCATGCCTTCTGTGTGAAGAATGTAAAATTGTCATACTGAAGGCTAATGTAAAGTGTCAATTTATTTTATAAAGGTGCCATATAAGTTTCTAATGTGATACAGATGTTAAGTAATACAACAAGAAAGACATCAGTATTACTAAGAAACAAATTTTCCACCATATTAACACTTTGTATATAACACTAAAAAAGCATATTGTGGTTGAGCAGTGTGTATCAAACCTAAAAAGCCTTGAGCTTTGATGTCATCCAGTTTGCAAAATTTATTTTAATCTGATCTCCTTCTGTATTATATTTGTTGCCATCTAGTAAATAATTTGGTGCTCTCTCACTGGTCTCTTGCCTTTGATGGAGTGGCTGTATCATTTCCAAGACGACTATAATGAGCAAACTAGTTTTGTTAACATGTCTTAAACTGTTTCCAGATTAAAAAAAATAACGTAACCATGGTCAAATGAGTACAATGCTCTGGTTTATCTTGCCTTCTTTTTGTTTGCTTTCTATCACTTTTCTGTTTTAGAAAACGTGTCTTGTAATGTCAGACTGAGAAGATACAGGTTGTAAAATTATTGTATATTGAATCCTTCTCTGGATAGTAGTTTCTTTGTGGAGGAAAGCCTTTGTGATCCGATGTGTAGCAAAGCCTTCTATCCATTTTATTGACAGATCACAAATATATGTGGATCCGCTTTGACTTTTGGACTTAGAGATATAGAAAATGAAGCACCTGTTTAAGTAATTTGCTGAATCAGGGCCACAGTGAACTGACACATCAAAAATATGTAAATACAGGTTTATAGCTTAGCAGAATGAACATGTTCAATGTATAACGGAACAAAGAATTTATTGAGTGAATCTCATCTCTCTTTGTGTCTGCTTTTGGAGTAACTGTGACCACATCCTGGGTTTTTTATATTTATTTCTTATTTGAATATAGTCAGCAACTACCTTTAACAGATTTCTTTTTATTCTCTGGTTTGATTGTTTAACATTTGAGATTTATTGCTTGATGGGATACCTATTGAAAGAACTGGAAAGATTCCCATTGGCTTCAAAGGACAACGAATTGTGCCCGGAGCTCTGGTACAGCAAAGCATTTAGACATGTGTTTAAACATTGATGCTTTCAATGGGACTTGAGCACATGTTTAAAATAAAGCATGTGCTATGGGCTTTGTTGCATAGGGAAGCACTTCAGCACATTCTTAAATGCTTTGCAGAACTGGCACTACAACAACCTCTGCTGCTAGTTACATTTTTTATTTTTATGGAAAAAAAAATAAAAGCACAAGAAGAAGTTACTGTGACTTCGCAATAAAAATATATCCAGCCTTGAATGGGCAGATTTGCCTCCTGTTTGTTCATAAGAAAGTTTACAAACACTATGATCTACTTTTGAAGAGAAGAATTTAACCCTATCTTAATAGGACATGAAGGAATATTTTTCTACCCCTTTTCAGCACTTTTAGTTTGGCACTTGTTTAAGGTGTTATTAATGTGCACATTCAAGAGAGTCTTAGATCCTGCAGCAGTTCTCCATTACGAAATGCCTTTTTTAGCATGGAACGACTTCTGACTCCTACTCACCGTCCACTTTTAGTGGTCTCCCTGTTATCACTTCAAATACTTTCCAGAGAGTGAAGAAGAAACAAGAATGCTCAAATAAATGTCTTCTCTAACTGTGCGAATTTTCATTAAGATTTTCTTAGCTCCCCACTCCCACACACCTTTTCCCATGAAAGTGAGAAGAGTGTGCCTCTGCCAACTATTTATCCTTCATTAGAGCTAAATATCACCTTAAACAGACAGTTGGGAAATGCAAGATGCTGACACTTAAAAGTTTGCTTCTTTTTTGCCTTTGGAGAATTGAGCCTTTACCAGATGAGATGAACACCATTATACTTGGGCAAATGCATGGGCAAACAGGAGCTACACAAAGCATCAATGAGTCCAAGGCTCAACAAGCTCATGTCTTTTCACAAATGGAGCATGCAAAGGGAAAGCTTCCCCTAGGAAATGGGATTGGTCATGTTCCCCTGCTCACAAAATCTCTGACAGAAATCCTGTGGAGTTTCAGAAGAGCAAACTTACATCATTCCCAGAAGAGTTTATCTCTGAGCTTCTATGAAGTGAACATTGAGGATATTTAAAGAGTTCCAAACAGTCTTCAGCACTTTTAACAGTTTTGACTATGCTTATGCTGCAAATAACATAAGAATTATATTAAACAACCTTAAAATTCAAGTTACAATTTGTATTGACGTACCCAGGCTAGCTGTAAGAGCTGTGCAGCCTGATGGAGTTAGACTCCAGCTTGATGAGCATCCTGGGGAAACATGCTGACATTGTCCAAGGTGAGCACCCACTATGCTCCTGACAGTAGTTCAGCTAACTTATTTAAAAGCTGGCTTTGATATAATTAGCCCATATACAACTACACATTCAGATCGCAGAAGAGGCCAAACTTGAAACACCTTGACACAGTCATACTACTTTAATGACACTGATAACAAAACAGTTTAAATTGCATCAAACCTAAAATCTAAAAAAACCAAATCAACCAATCCAAAACCAAACAAACAAAATTAAAAACAGAACTACTTATAGTCCAAGGCTAAATATATAAAGACAAGATTCACAAGAACAAGAGACTAAGAAAGACAGTACACCACACAGTCTCCCTCAGGATTTCAGCTACTTCCAGCTTTGACTTTGTAGAATGTTTCTTCAAGGAATTATCTTTTCTAAGAAAATACATGTTTATTTGTTTATTGTTTCTCTCTGGAACTTCAGCTTTTTGCTGTTTCATGAATAAAATGGAAAGAGAACACAAATTTTACCAAATTAAAATTATTAATAAGCATAATCTTTTTTCTCATAGATAGCTACCAAGGAGAAGTTATGAAAACGTGATGTTATTCAGATTGTTTCCTATTTCCCCTCCTCTAATTTTTAATCTGTCTCAGATAGTCTTAAAGTTTTTGCCTAGAAAACTGAACATCTATTTGAGAAACCTCACCTGATCCAAATTAAAGTTTTCCCAGCCAGCAAGAAGTCCTGTTCTGGGGAGCCATCTCCCTGGTGTCCTGACAGCATTTTTACAGCACATGGGTTTCACCCTCTGCATGCTGTGGAGTGGTGAACATGAGCCCATCTCCTGAATCTCTGGCTACTGTCTCCACAGCATGAACAGCCTTTGAAACCACCGCTGGTAAGGCTTCCTCTGAAGATTTTGCTGATCCTGTGTTGAAAGTGTTAGTTTTTTAGAGCTGAGACAGAAGACACTCTCAGTAGAAATATTTTGAACATAAATAAAAATGAAAAAGTGTGAAGGAGTCAAACAGGTAACTATTTGTAATTGGAAAAACTATTGATTTTTTTTTTTTTGATACATAGTCTAAATTATCCCGCAAGAAAAGTAGCAATGTATCTTTAAACAGATTTATTGGTCCTAACTTATTCAACTTCAATGCCATCACTGTTTTCATTTGATATAGAGATAGAATGGAAATGCAGGTACTGGAGAGGAGTTTGGTTTCAGGGATCAGAAAGATACAAGAAGAGATTTGAGGTCTATGTGTCTAAGGAGAAGACACACACCTGCCCCACACCTACAAGCTCAGCCCTTCAACAGGAAGCAACATCTGTGCTGCTGTGACAGGTGTCGGTCACAAGATGTATACCCTGGTTTCTACTCCAAGCTGTCTCACATACGCTCAGATCTGAAGGTGAAGGAAGTCCATCAAATCCTAGATTATAGTATTACCATAAAATTATGTATTGTCAGAACTTTATATTGATACCTGTACCAATCTGCTGCCTTTGCAGGTTTGTTTTTTTTTCCTGGTCACTCCTAATAGTTCATCTGTAAAGGTATTTCATAAACCAATCTTATGCAAAAGGAAAGTTAAAGGCAGAATTACAATGTGTTACAGCATAAAAAAAATCCTGCAAATGGCTATGATTTTCCAAAGTATAACCATGTGTCTGGCTAGCTAGCTAGATGGATGGATGACAAAAGAAAAGCTCTGCACAGTGTCATTGCCAGTGAAGTTTAGACAGACTGTTTCTGTGCCTTTGAGCCTCAGGTTCAGATTTACCTGTATTTGTTGAGGAGTGAGACAGAGCAGAAGTTTATCCCTAAAAGGCTATTTTATCATAATTCTCCATTCCCAGCACTGTCTTCTTCTCCCACTTCTTCTCGAGTCTATTCTCTGAAGTCTAAAGACATTCACTCTAATGCATTCACTCTTCAAGCATCTTTGGTGAGAGAATTAACCTGTGTATCTTTCTTCTATCCAGGACATATGCGCATAAGCTCCATGGGACCCTCATACCTCCAAAACCTCAATTTTGCTTTGATTGAAGATGGGAAAAGCATTCAGGAGTTTTTAGGGGAGGTCTGATAGACCCTCAACTCACTGACAATGAATCTGTTTTTTTCTCAGGAACACCAGGAAAAAGGCAAGAGTCTACTTCACTGGAAATGCTGTCTTTTGTACATATATGTTGTGGTGCTATGGGAAAGCAGATAGAGCTACTATGATTTCTACCAGTCTCTTGCAAGAGGGAGAACAAATATATGTGTACAAAATTTTCTTTAAAATAATGTCTTTTTGCTAGAATGGCAATTGGTCAGGAAAAGAATGATACACACAGATTAGGTCACACATACTTGTTTTGGGAGATTAAATGCATATCACAAAGCAGTATTGCTGGTATCCTTGTAATATCCTTGTGGGATGTCATGCAATGTACAAAACAGAGTGGCAATAAGGGACTTAAAATGTTTGAAGACTATCTAACCAAAAGCTGACTCCAGCCAGTCAATGTGATGATAATGTGTAAATACATATACATGCATACATGCATGGATGAGAAGCAGTGATGTGCTATTATGTGTCAGCTATTGCACTGGGACCCTTGGAAAAGATGGAAGATACAAGCACCAGTATTGGAGCAGAGAAGACAGGAGGAAGATTATTTGTTGTTGTAAGGGTCCGTGACAACATCACTGTGTAAAACACGGGATGAAATAACAATCCCATACTCTTCCTTTCTCTCATACTGAAGGACCTTCATGAACACTTTCAACACCTGCAGAGAGCTGAGGGAAAGCCAGAACAACCAGGTATAGAAGGCTATAGAAAACATGGTTGTTCCAAAACCAAGAAAAAGTTGAATGTTGTAGCCTGTTGTTTTATCCCCACTAAGTGAGAGAAATATCAAGTGGAGGTCATAATAGGGTTTATAATTATTTAGAGTTTTTCTCCTGCACAAAAGTGTTCTTCATTCTGGAGGGTACTGATTGCAATTGTACAGCACTTCACCTCCAGAAGTGAGAAGCAAGAAGAAGCAAGAGAGTGGTTAGTCAAAAAGAGTCTGTGGTTTCCCTTTTGGCCTCGTGGATTGCAATGCTTGTGTCCTAGCCATGCCAGTGATTCAGAAAACGTTGAAATTCACCCTCTGTTTCACTTTTCGAAACCATATTAAGCAGCCCTCATTCACCAAGGAGAGCCTGACCCAGATTTCCTCCCTTTCTTCTTAGCTCTTTGCCTTTACCTTTCGAACATCTACTTCCCCAGGCCAACTTTCTGAGTCTCATCATCTCCCTCTCATGTGCCAAAACAGTCTTATTGCTTTCAGGTCTTTTCCTCCCTTTGATCTCTCCTTCTCTGTGAACATATTGCCCTTCTCTTTCTTTTCTCCCAGATCGCCATTTCTCCCTTCCTATAGATCCTCCAGGTTGATTTCTCCCTTATCCTTCTATTCCCTCAGGTTTTCCCCATGTTATAGACTCAAGAACCAACTCTCTATTACAAATTTTTCCATTAGTAAGAGTGGGGGAGGGAACAAGAAGGTCTGCAGCTTTTCCAAATGTTGTGTTGTTGGGAATACTTCCCTTATTGTGCCTGTCTAAAATTCAGTTTATACAGGTGGCAGAATGAAATGTGCCATCTCGTAATTAGTCCCACATGCACTGCAGGCAATTTATCATCAAAACAATCAGCAGTCACCATTTGATTCAGTGAATACCAGAGATTATCAGAAAATTGAGCCGAGGGAAGGGAGGAAAATAGGATCAAGCCCTTTGGCTTTTGTAAATTCCTTTTTTTTAAATATTTTTTTTCCCCACAAAAATATTATTTTCCCTGTAAAGTAATGATCAACCCAAATTACCTCATAATAAGTAGATTCACATAAAAACTGTTGTCTTGGCCTTTGCAACCTGTCTTTCCCTCTGAATTCATTGCATTGGACTTTCTTGTGTACTTAATAGACTACTTCAATAACAGCAATCAGCACAAATGTACTTTCACTCACGAGGAGTGTATTCTCTTTCTCAGATGATCACTGCTGCTGCTCTTTTTAGTGATGGCAAAGCAAATTGTTATGTCTTTTTGTGCAAGAAAATGGGCACAGCAAACTCTGGACACTCATTCCTGCATACACACATACACAGACATACACATTTAAGCATATGCACTCTCACATAGGCATACACACGTGCGCATAGCCAGAGGTGCTAAATGCCTTAGGCAGAAAGAGGTGTGGAGACAATTCCTCACATGATAACTTAGGATTATTACAGTATTATTTACTGCCAATCTTCACTGCATCACTGATCCTTTCAATGAAGAAATTCAGTAATTAATGGAAAAACAGGATGCCACCAAACTCTGAGGAAGTGCTGATATCCACACATCAAAGTAATGAGAGTACAGGGAAGAAATGTGTCTGTAGGGAAAGACAGCAGTAGCCCCATGACCCTACATGAGGGCATGTCTGCCTCTATCCTACCTGTAAGAAGTGTAGATATATTATGCTCCTGCAGGGCTATGCAGGAATGTTCAGTGATGTGGGGCTCTCTTCCCCCACGTCATTAAACCATGTACTCGAGGGCATAGCCCCTAGCGTGGTCACCAGTAGACAGCAGCAGTTCTGTTTTTGAGAGCTTCTTGCTACACATCAGTTTCAGAAACAAAATAGTGGGAAAACCAAGAAACTTTTCTCTTATAATCTCTCCCAAGGACTGCTCAGTGTTTTGTCTCCTGTGCCTCAGTAGCTGCAACTGCCTGTCCCACCCTCTTGCAACCTTTCCTTGTACAAGACAATGCTAAAAAAACTTACAAGCCAGCCTTTAAAAATTTTTCCACCTTATGTTACAAACTAATCATTACAGTCTATGAGTCAAACCGAGTTTACTTTTTAAACAAACGATGTGTCAATAAGAAGAATGTCCTAGTGTTAACTTCAATTACCATAGACATGCCTGGTGATGAAGAGTGTTTGATCTATTGCTACTTCTTCAGGGCAACTTCCTTTTGCAGCAAAGGCTTGTACTGCTGTGTTCTCTCTATCCTCTGCTTCCATTCTATCAATGTTCCTTTTGCTTTAGAGGCTCTTCAGTTAAATTAATATACTGATCAAAAGCCTGAACTGAGTTCAGGCTGTGCTTAGTGAGTCTGGAGTTCCTTGGAAGATAAATTACATAGCTAGAAAGCATCCTTCAAGGTGAAGTTTTACAACAGGTAGGTAGGTGAAGGTAGGTAGGTGAATCATTTTATCCATAATATAGCATGACTCAAGTAATTGTTCTAAAATAATGCAATGTTTTATTAGTGCATTGTTTAACATCAGCTGTGTTACACACTTACCAGAGGCCAGTATGTCCTCCATGTTCTGCTAGTTAACATAAAATGCCAAATGCAAACAAAACATTTCCATATCCCACCTTGGACTGTGAAAGTCATCTGTGATAGTCAAAGATTGAACTTACTGTATGAAGGTCTTGCAACTGAGCACCTGAGCACAGGCCATGGCAAACACAAAATCACACAAAAAGTGAGTGCAAAGAAACTTGACTCATTTCCATTTCATTAAAACACTTCCTTCAGAGCTGACATGAAAGAAGCAGTCCTTCCCTACCTCTTAGCTGAGACAGTCATTGGCTGGACAAAAGGTGCTATTATCCATAATTGAGAATATACCTCAAACCAGTGAGCCAAATAAACAGACATCCTTTTCTGTGGCTTTAAGACTGATATTTTTCTTTGTACCCTTGAGCAACTGACAAGGGAAACAAACGAGGCACCCAGTAACACAAAAGCCTGCACATTGCAGCAGAGGGTGGAATCAGTGTGTCCATGCTGTCACGGAAGAGCAGTCAATCATCGCCCTTCCTGGTCCTCACTCCCTCTCTTCAGTCCTTTCGAGTAGTCCCACTACTGCAGGTAGCAGGGATGTCTTGAGCAACATCTGTCCTCCTCCCCATCTGAAGAGAGATTAGACAACCTTGCCTATGGGCACACATAAAGTCTTGCGCATTAAGGCACAGAAATTTTTGGCTCTCACGGAACTTACCCTGCCATGTGGCATATGGACAGACATTTGCAGCTCCTAGGTTAGTGTAGGTGCCCAAAGAAGGTCTCGAATCCAATGCAATGGGCCCTGTTGTAGCCAAACAATAATAAGCTGGAAGGCATTTGAGAAAAGTCTTGGTTTTAACACCCTTTTAACCTCTTTATAGCAAGCTTTGCCAATAAAGGAATAAGAAAAAGAGTAACTGGAGAAGTCCCCAGCTCCCAGCCACATCTAACAGAGCATGGAGTCTGTAGCTCTCCTGCTGTTTTCAAACTAGCACTGGTGGGCTGTTAACACTGGAAGCAACGGTACTTCACCAATGTCATCACTTAATAATATATTATGACAGCATCTATAGAATTGATTAGCATAAATCAACATAATACATACTTTGCAGCATTAGTATTGAAAACTTTCATACTCAGGTGGTGATGGGGGGGTCACAATATATGATAAATTGTAATGATTTTTCTGGAGTAGTCTCACACATCATAGTATGTTTGCACAGTATGGGCATGTGAGACTGCACATACATATACTTTAAGAATATGCATAATATGGTAGCTATAGCATTAGTTTCATACATTCTTCTAACAATAACATCCCAAATTTTCTAACTTTTCTGTAATCTTTTCTTAGACTTAAAGAAAAGACAAATTTCTAGGAGCTGCCACATGGGAACAGGGAGAAAGAAAGTTGGGGGAGAGTGGGCTGGGTTTGTGTTCATTTTGATTTCAAAGCACATCAGCCTGTCTTTCTGTGTCCAAAGGGTCATCATGCACAGAGTCACGTAAATAGAGACTGCTTAAAAAAAAAATAACTTGAGGTCACTCAGAGTCAGACCTCTAGGTTTGAATTACAGATAAACACATTTCAAAGTGCAAACTTTGAAAACAAGGTACAGGGGAGAACAACCTTACATGGCATTTCCATCAATTTTGATAGAGTAGTTTCAATTTTCAGAGTAATAATTCAAAGGTCTTGTGGCTTTCTGACAACACTGACTTCTGCTTCTTCCTCGTTCTCTGTCCTTCCCTCTAGTGCTCTGTGCCCGCTCTGAACATTACCTGTTTCAAACCTTAATCACATCCAAGTGTATTTTCGAGAGCTCTTCCAAAGTCTTCACTTTAGGCAGCATTTTCTGAACAGGAAACCTCTTTGGGGTTGAGATGGCAAGCACATTTGGAGATGGCAGACAAAGTACAAAAAAAAGAAAAGCACTGTGCAGTGCACAACAGTAATTCTTCTCCTGTCCTAAAGGAAAAGTCTGTAAATTCTCTAGACTCTACAGCAGGTGGGGATATGCATAGTCCCTCATTCCTTCATTAGTAATGATGACATGGAAAACCTGAGGAAGATCCTCATAAGTGACTCATAAGTCACTCCCTGCTCCACCTCCCTAGGCTGACACCCTGTTTCCCAGCACCCGGGAAGCAGAAAGCTTACCATAGGCCTTGCTTGCCACCATATGGCATTATATCTCTGCACTCACCCTTTCAATCACATTAATGCCAATAATGCAACAATCTTTTTCTTTTATAAAGGTCTTAACCTGGCTTGTGCATTAATTTAGTCTGCCAAGTTATTTATGCACCTATAAAAATGCAGACTAGGCATCCTTACAAGCACAGACAGATCCTATTTATGCTGACCTGAAAGACTTCTGAGCTCACCGTTACAGGGCCTTGGTAGTGTTGGCCCAGTACCACATGTTTTCTAGGGGTCAGGGATGAAGAAACTGATGCCAAGGGGAGTCTGTCTGTGTCTTCCACCTTAACCTGAAGTCCATTGTTTCCCATTGAACACACTCACTCCTCTCTTGCTGCTTCCAGCCAATCTCTCAGTATTTCCAGACTGATGAAAGCAAGCAATGCTGATGCATCTCCAAACTCCGCAGCTGTGGTATTTCCAACCTTGTTTCAGCTACCATTTCAGTGAGCATTGGGAATATGTAGTAGTGTTCTGAAATGAGACTGTATTCACAAGTTTTCTTTGGACATTTTGGTGAAGCCTGCTCTGAAAACACTGACAGTTTTTTCCAAGTGAAGCCTGGAGGATTAGTCTGTATGTGGTACTCCAATAATAACACCAAAGTAAGGAGTATTATTAAGAGCCAGTTTAATTTTTTGAACATATCATGTAACACACTGAGAAAGTAGCACAAGGTCAAGGAAAATATCTATTATTTAATTTGAGCTGGAGCCAAACTGGTGGTGATCTTGAAGACCACACTTCCCACTATGAATGGAACTTCCTTTATTCAGTCCTTCCAACTTCATCAAAACTTTCCATTCACTCTACCTTTGTCTATCTTTTTCTTAGAAAATACATTACAATCTCAGAGGGACCTCCCCTTTCTTTTCTTTCTTTGCTAGATAAATGGGGAACACTCTTAACTTCTCTATAAGCCAGATTTTTTTCCCATTTCTGCCCTCAACTGTATCTTAGTAGCTCCAGGAAAGTCAAAACAGCAGCCATAACAGCAGAATCTCATCTTAGAAATCAATGCCATTTTCATTTGAACTCTTCTTTCCAGATAACATTGCCCCTCCTTTCTTGTGCAATAAGATGCTGATTTCACATCAAAGGTAACCATGACAGCATCACGACAGACATATTTGTTTGGTAGGCGGGTTAATGACCAATAATGTTACTATCCACAGACTTGAAAAAAATCACTATTTCAGTCATTAAAAAGGTACATACAAATGAAAGATTTACTAAATCTGAGTGGATGTGATCGATAATTTAAATATTACTGAATAACAAGTAAAGAAAACAAAAATAACAGCTTTGGTTTCAGGATATATGTAGCTGTCCTGTGAAAGTAAATATATTAAAACATTCCTACTATATTTTATGGCTGTATATAAATACCAAAATAGGTTTATAAGTTGAAAAGAGAACATGCCAATTCTAAAATTATCACTCACAGAACTTCAGTTTATGCAGTTAAATCTCCCAGCTAACAGCATTCTGCAGGCTGTTGCTCTCCTGCCCAGGAAGCAAACCACACATCTGCCTTTCCAATAATCATGGTAAAAAAATCAGTAAGGAAATGCAGGCCTGCTGAAGCACATTCATGGACAGTAAGGGTAAGGGGACTTATCACATACACTAGTTGCAACACAACCTCTCTAGGGTGGCAGGTACTTAGATGAAGCAAATCACTACATAAGAGTATCGTGGCTTTGGTGTCTTTTTCTTCTTTTCTTGACACTCTGGGCTTCTCTTTCCATACTTTTACCTGACCAACATCCTCAGAAGACAGTGCTATCTCTCTGTCTCCTTTTCTGAACGAAGAAGTCAATATGGAGAAAGGTTGCTTTGCATTCTGTATTGAACAGACCACGTATCTCTGGCATCAGAAGTTATGTTGCATCCAGTGAAGGCCACATTGTAAATGATTAAAAAAGCAATGCTTTCATCAATGTGAAGTGTGCTTAAACTGGAATCTCTTGACAGAAACTTTACCACTATCACAACCACTTGGTAATGTGATCCATTTATTGGCCTCCTCCCAACTGCAGTAAACTGGAGTTTCTGTAACCCCGATGACCATACAGGACTCCAATTTCTGTGAAATGCTCTATGAATTTTTTCAGGTCTCCCCTCTAGGCCAAGAGGAAGCTGAGTCCCAGTTTTCTTTCAATATCTTTTTTTCTTATAAAATCTGGTTATCATAAAGACATCAATGGAAAGGGAGGGGGAAAATTTGAGGAGCTTCTGCTCTATCCTGCCTTTCACTTTGGTTGTATTTTTCTTAGAGTTATGATTCTTGGACAAAATTCAAGGCAAGTTTGCCTTAACCTGTACAACTTTATTTTCCAGAAATCATTCATTTGGCATCAAGAGATCTTACTTAGATGACATAGATAAAGCATGGCAGAATTATATCAGCATAGTGAACCCAAGCTTTTATACAAAAATATGTATATCCCAGTCCCAAAATCTTCTCTAAACTTGAACAAGATCAGAACAAATTATAAGGAACAAAATTTCCTAAAGCCTTTCTTGAGAGCACTTTAGTACTCCATGAGAAAACTTGATGCATCCAGTGATCATCTGACGGAACAGGTCACCATTTAGTTTTCCCAATCACTTTCTAAGCTACTATTTTGACATGGCAAAGAGTCAGTGTTTCCTATTAGGGTCATGTCTGCTTTCAGGTGAGTCCTTGCACCTGAGAGGATCACTCTCTAACCTCAGTGGACGCCTTCTGGCATGGTGGTGATTTAAGGTATTAGAGCTCTATAGGAGGGTGGTGCAACTGAGCTGAAGGAGTGCTTGCTCATCTGAATGGCAATCACATCACCTCTTAGAGATCACCGTATAGCTGATGGGGGAAGCCCCGACTCCTTTTCCACCAGATAACAAGGCCAAGCATCATAGCAAGACCAGGGAAAACTCCTGAGCAGTTTTTCCCCACACCAAGACTAAGAGAAAGAGCAACAAAAACCAAGAAGATGTTTCCCTCAGACACTATAAGACAAATATTTCTACTGATAGTCTCTGCAGTCTATTTCGTCCAGCCTTTTCTTTACTTTTTCTTTTTCTTTTTTTTTTTGGTGGGGGGAGATGGTGTATTTTTGGGGTTTTTTGTTTGTTTCATTTTGGTTTGGGTTTGGGTTTTGTTGTTGTTGTTTTTTTGGGTTTTGTTTTGTTTTGTTGTTTTTTGGGGGTTTTTAGCATTTCCAATACTTCTTCTGCACTAGAACTTTATTTCAGACTTTTGGCTAGGAGGCCCTGGGAGGGTTCCCAGTCCTCTGGGTGGATTCCTGGTTCATGTACCTTGCGTTAGTATCAGTGTGACCTCCTGCCTTGCCAGGACTTTAAAGGGCCCATCTGCCCTGTTACCTACCATCAATCACGTTGGATGCATGTAATTCAGCTCCTCTGAAGTACCCAGGTTGTAGTTCCTAGTCCCAACATGTATACAAAGCTATTTTCTGCTATTCTTTTTGCATAGAAAGAAAAATATCTGATTTAAACCCAAGGTTTCCCCCTTGTAACATTATGCATAGAGTGTGTTACTGCTATTATGTTCTGAAAAACAGTTATTTCACAAAAAAAAATCCTTTTTCATAAGTGCTTTGCTCCCCACTTTTTTCTTTTCCTTTTATGTTGCATATACCAACAGGGGCCAACTTTATTTCAGTATTGACTTGGATTTTGATGAATATGCTTCTATTTCATTTATTCTTTATTTGTGCAAAAGCTAGGCAGTATTCTTACATTGTTTCCCACTTCCTTTTTGATTAAACTGTTATATTTGATTTTCCAGAAATAAAGGAGTGCAGAGATAGAGAGAGTGAGAAAAATACATCATCCATGATTCTCTTCTGACTCACAGCTCTCTAAGCTCTGATCCAAAAGCCTACCTTAACTCACTGGAAATAAACGTCCAAAGAGAGGCATCAAAGAGGAAGCTCTTCAGGAAGTGACTACACAAAGTCTTAACCACAGGAGAACAAGGCCTTTTTCACCTTTAATTAACTGGGCTACTCAAACAAAAACACTAAACTTACTATAATAATAGTAGTCAACCCAAGTTAGGCCTTTGAAATTGAATTATTATAATCAGTATCAAAGATACTACTAAAACTTCAATGCCATTAAAACCAAGCCACTACAACTTCAGTGCCATTAGCATGTCAGGAAAAACCCAGTTATAAATTCAGTGGCTAGGCTGTATAACTGTTTTTCCTTTGCACATTACTTTCCAAAGCTCTCTTCCTCAGGATTGAGGGTATCCCCATTCTTTGTTTCAGCTTGTGCGAAGAGTTGTCTGAACAAAAAAGAATGCCATCTACAATACAGTGACTGTATATATTAAAAAACCCTCTCTTTTTGCTGTGTGCCCACAACAGGACTTGACAGTAAACTAAGACCAAAACAGTAGATTCTTCACTAAACCAGCCACCAATGGGAGCATTGGTTTCACCAGTGCCACTTGTTAAGGGAAGGAAATTTCCTGTTGCTCATTTGAGCATCCCCAGGGGACATGACTGAAACGTTCTGGGGAGAAGGAAGCAGAAAATATCACAATAATAAAGACCATCCAGCATAACCCCAACAAGTGAATCTGATGCTACAACTCTCCCCACTTCCTTTCATTCTTCCCTGCTCCCTTTCACAGCGTGTCCAGCCCATAGGCAGCGCAGGTAGCCCCTACCTTGTGGAGTATGGTGACTGCTTTGGCAGACCACCAGTTCCCAAGCAGCTGACTTTCTGTTAAAAATGCCAACAACAACAGCAAGGAAACATTAACTTTCACAGAATGACCAGAGGAATAGAAAAAGCAAACAGTAAATAATTTTTTTTTTCTTTCTCAAAAGCAGAAATCTTCAGGCACATGAACAGGGTGACAGGCCATTCTTGTAATCTTTGGGCAAGGGAATGTCAGGCACTAGAGCAACAGATCCTGCCTGCTGTTAACTTCTGCAGCTGACTCCTCCATTTGCCTTCATCCATCCAAGAAGTTACCCTATTACCATTTTAGCTGCTGAAGAGGCAAGGTGAGCAGTTACTTGTTTGCACAGTGGCTGCTTCCAACTGCAGCTCCCAACATGCAACAAACACCTAGCTTGCTTCATATTTAGTGGCAGCTGACATCTGGCTGTGGGCTCCTCATAGATGAACAGGAGCTCCCCTGCAGGGCAAGGAGCAGGCAGGGTGGCTTGGCAGGAGCTGGGCTGAGTACAACCCAAGGAGCCCTGCTGAGAAGCCAGGCAGGCAGCAGAAGCCTTGCCCTGAGGAGCAAGGAGTCTAGCTCTGTGAGTTACAGCAAAGTGCAGAAATCATCCTAAGTACAAGGTAACACATTTCTGAAAGCCCTTGAGCATAGCAGTGACCAGGAAGAGAGTCCAGTCTCCCCCAACAACACTCCTTACAATGTCAGCCTTCATCTTTTTTAAGCTTGTTCTGCCCTTCTCAAGACCCAGAAGTGGCATTTGTGTTTGGGATGAGCATGTGAGAGGCCTCCAGGCCATCAAGCTATCAGCTGCCATCAGTTGTGCTTCCTCTCCTTCAGGTCTCTCACAGTGCAGCTGCATCCCAGCACCATCAACCTGCCCACTTGGCAAACAGACAGCCTAAACCATCCTGCCCAGCTGCCGGTTGGTGGGGCAACCTGCCACTCAGGCGGAAAAGGCATCAGGACCTTACCATCAAAACCGTTGACTAATTTACTTACTTGTTCAGTAAATGAGCAGAGTGGTAGACAAAAGTCATGTGTGAAGAAGTTAGCAGGAAAGGCCAAGCATTCCCTTGTGTTCTGGTGTGTTCTGTATCAGGTTTTCATTTCCCAGCCCTTGATGGATTGTTCACATGTAAACAGTTCTAACAGATATACATGCACCACTCTGATGCTCCTTCTACAGAATCAGCAAGCAGAGCAACTGTAGGCATTACTGGTGCTGCTGCTGCTGCTGCTGCAGTACCTGAACTGGCTTGATCAGGACTCACCTCCTTGTTGGAGGAAGTGATTTCAGTTCCAGAATGTGGAAATAACTGAAATATGTATTTCCAAGTCTAGTATAGCCACAAAGAAGGTTTCTTTGAGACTGTGACTGACCAGCCAGGCAGCCAATGCTAAGGTATATTTGAATAGTGGTTTGTAGGAATCTGATTTCACTCAAAGATTCACAGCAAGCTCTAACACTACCATGAGGACTATAAGGCATTTGCATACTGTCTGATAAGCCTACAAGAAAAATGAAGATTAAGTCATAAGGAAGTCAGCTATCCAGCCATTACGCAAAGCTTCCTAAAACACAGTGGCATACATTTAGTGACTGTCCCAAAATCAGAACATCAAAAGAAAACATTTTTGCACTACCTTTCCTTGCCATTTGAAGCCTATCTCCCTGTGAAGGGAGCAGTGTTTATGGGACCAGTGTTTGGAAAAGTAAGCTTGAATAGCAGTGTCAAAGGGTAATTGGCACAAAAGAGATCCCTACCTTTGGAACAAGAGGAATTAAGTTTTCTTAAGCACATTGGGACCACAGAGGGCTTGTTGTTGATAGACCCACAAGTAGTAATATTACCAGGTTCATGCCAAGGGTCATAGCATGCAGTGAGACAACAGTTCCTTAGAGCAATGAGAGCAGGGTCATGACTCCTGTGTGCAACTGATTGATCCTCAGAGTTCAGATATGTGAGACGCATGGGGAAAGAAATGTGCAATTTACAGCATTCATTTACACTTGGCTTTGAAAGGTTTTTATTGAGGCAATGATCACCTTGCATTTTTGCTTTTCAGTTGCAGCCTGAAAGTCAGTGAAGGATTTGAAATGATACATGACCATGGGATTTTATCAGCAGAATATATTAGTGCACCAGTTATATGCCAGGTAAAGTCTTACAGCTGTTAGTAGCTTTTCTTCTCAAGGGCTCATATCTGGATACTGGCCTCTAATTTCTATTCCGCAGGACAGAAGCTTGAGCCTTGAAATGACAGTGAAACTTTGTGCAGCCACTCCAGGAATCAATTCTTAGTTTATGTTCATTATGACCACAAGTAGAAAAGTGAATCCAAGTCACATTTCCATGTTATTAATGTTGAATGTCAATCTTGCAATGGACTCAAGGAATATTTGGGACAACCTGAGGGCAAATGAAGTTCAGAGTACTCTAAATTAAGCCTTCTGCTATAGACTACTGGAGTCCCCTTCACTGCTCTTTTAGTCTCAGTCTCCATGAGGACAAACTGCCTCATTTTCTTGGTAGCCTCCTGCTTCTTTGACATCAGAGGGGACCTTGTTATAGAAGGCATACTCAGTTGCCTCTTTAGATGTTGATTTATATTTCTGATGACAATGGAAAATACTGAGACTCAAGGTTTAAGAAGGAGTTCATGGCTCCAACACACAACATTAAATAAGCCTACTGTGCTTGCTGGAAACATCTGGGAAGCTCAGCAGAGACAGAGTTGACTTGTGAGAGTTTTGAGTAACTTCAAGCTGTGTTGTGTAATGTCCCAGGGCTCTCTTGGCTTCCTGACCAGGATTGTACAACAAGAAGAAACTTAGTAAATTTTGAATAAGTCCAGAGGTAGGGCCTTGGAAGTTTGGCCAATGCTAAATGAATACAACAATCAATAAAGCTTATTGCTACATACTTTCCTACCAAGTCTCAGTGCTTGGATTCTAGAAGCTCCCTGTAGAACTGCACGCACACTGGATTGCTATGATCAATACAGGAAGGTGATATAATGCAACACTATTAATGCAACTGGCTCCATTGAACTCAACAGAAATTCTGCCATTTTCTTCAGTGAACCTAGGATTTCACCTAATGTGTGTTTTCCAACTCTACTATCTGTGGTCCTGAGCACATTACTAAATTGCCAATGGGATCTGCCAACCATTACAGTCTGTGATTTGTCAAGTACTCTATTTGTATTCACCACCTCTCTGTCGTGTAAAGGATTCCAGTAATAAGCTATTAAAGACATTTAATGTTACCAATTTAAAACTGAAAAACACAAACTACTGAGGTGGTGGAGTTGCCAGAAGAGACATCAGGCCCTGTGTTAGAATATCTGATTCAACAACTCCTATATGTGCAAAGCCTGCAGATTGGATAATTATAGCTCCATCAGTGAATAGTGTATTTATTAGACCCAAATTTGGTGCAGTAATAGAAGCAACATAGAGACTAACATTATCAGAAGTGTTTACATAGAGATTGCTATGATACAAAGGGCTGGCAATTGTGGACAAATAAGGATGTCTTATTAAAGCTAAGTTTTTGTGAGAGGTGCACCCATTTTCAGTGTAGCTACCCAATAGTTACTGTGCAATATGGTCTGTTAATATACAGAGCAATTAAGAAGGAGTCTGTTATACTTGTTACTTTGCAAAGCTCAAAATCCCAGCTCAATGCTTAATCAGATAGAAATACTGTTTTCTAGTATTTTCACTGGAGAAAGGATTGACAAAAAAAAAGGAGGCTCTCAAATGTGTTTTTTCCTTCCTAAGTCACTAATGGTGAAGAAAATACAGATATCTGCATGATTAGTCTAGTTTGCTATCGAGTGTATGTTAATGTTTTTGTATATACATAGAGAAACAAGTTATAGATGTTTAAAAAGTTACGACCAATGAGATAATGGGCCAAAACTAGAAGTGACTGCAATTAATTATCATTCAGTTAGAGGTCTGTGGTGCAACAGTTGACCTACATGAAGGAAAGTTAAGGAAAGGGTAACAGTCACACAATCCATATGGGCATGATGCAGCAAAGAATTGTTAAGAAAAGGTATTGAATAAGTCCTAAAGAATTCTAAATACACAACTATACAAAAGCCAAGGAAATGCTCAGTCCTGTAAGTCAAAATGCAGAATTACTCATAATAATGAAAATTTTCTGAAAACTTGAAACTACTGAAGTTTATCCTCTTTTACAGTTCTTGCAAATTCCTGCTTCCTCAGCTGCTCCTGCTATGATTTACTCTCTAGACCCTTCACTAGTTTTGTTGCCCTTCTGGTGAAGGGTCTAGAGAGTAAGTAATATTGAGGAGCAACTGAGGGAGCTGGGGTTATTTAGCCTGGAGGAGGCTCAGGAAAGACCTTATCACTCTCTACAACTACCTGAAAGGAGGGTGTAACAAGGTGGGGGTCGGCCTCTTCTCCCAGGCAACCAGCAATAGGACAAGAGGGCACAGTCTCAAACTGTGACAAGGGAGGTTCAGGCTGGCTATCAGGAAGAATTTCTTCACAGAAAAGGTTGTTAAGCATTGGAATGGACTGCCCAGGGGAGTGGTGGAGTCAACATCCATGGAAGTGTTCAAAAAATGCCTGGACATGGTATTTGGTGCTGTGGACTAGTTGGCAAGGTGGTAATTGGTCAAAGGTTGAACTCGAAAATCTTGGACATCTTTTCCAACCTTAATGCTTTTGTGATTCTGTAATATGCAGCAAACTCCATTGAGTGTTTGTCTCAGCCTACTTGGTGCAATCCCAGTGAAAGGCTTCTTCTACTTGATTCTCACTGTCTCTCATTTTCAGTTCAGGTCAAGATTTTAAGCAGCCCTGTACACACATATGACTGTTCGTGGACAGTTCAGATAATAAATATAATTTATTTTTTTTGGTAAAATTTGTTTTGAATTCTGAGTAAGTTGAAAGGCAAAGTCAAGCATTGCTTTATGACACATTCATTGTATAGTGTACTTCAAAATGTTCATCTGCTCCATGAGTTTTTTCTGCATATCTTTCCCTGTGCCCCCCCCCCCCCCAAAGTACATTTTTGGAAAAAAGCATCCACTTAAGAAATATTGAGACACTTTAATGTGGGCAGGGATCACTTGACATCAGGGGTACCTTCAGTCTGTTATTCTGCAATTCAAAATGTCAAAAAAATCTTTCAAAAGTCATTCAAACTGATCCTGTGAACTGATATAGAAATTGATAGAAACACATCAATTTTTCCTGCTTAACTAAATCTACACTTTTCAGGATGAAAAATTGACTGAAAATTTTCATCTAGCTCCAAGTTTTTCTCTGAAAATATACATAGGACTTTCGATTTTGCCCCTTCAGGAAATAACCTGTTTGCAAGTTAATTTATCGAAATTACCTTTCAAATACATAAAATAATAATGTGTTTCAGATACTGCTCTTGCAGCACTTCTAAAGCAGAAGAATTAGGAAGTGGAGAAAAGAAAAAAAAAAGACAAAAATGGATTTTAGATCTTTTTTATGTCTTTAGAACAACATTCTTCAGCATGGTTCCCTTTTCATCACTAAAGTAATCTGATATTTATTTCTATGGGTCTTAAAAGTTCAGATGATCTTCAAGAAGTCACTTCTGTCATGTTGTTTAACTATATAAAGCTTCTTTAACAAAATGCAAAAGGCATCCAAAAACTACTAACACAATAATATATCACTGTTAAACATTTCATAATTATTTATTCTCTTTGAGAAAAGAAAAAGATCTAGCTATTTTTAATGTATCTTATCTCTCAAAAAAGCTTTCACTTTTTTTAGTTATACCTTCTTGGAAGTCAGAAAACACTCTTTTCCCCAAAATGTTTACACGTGTCATTTAATAAAAACAGATATATTTGAAATACTTTATGACACAGGAAAACCAACACAGATTGTTTTGTTTATTTAATTATTTAATGTTTAGACAGTGCATAATATGCACTTATTTTTAGTACTACTGGTGCTTGTAGCATTATCAGCAAGATATGAATAAAATGCTCTCAGCTTTGCAAGCAATTTTCTTGATTAATTTCTTTGTATAAAGCAGCAGAGGGAGCTCATACATTATTTTTGGTGTATTATACACACAAAATTGATAAATTACATGTGTGCACACATGTGTGCGCACACTCACGCTCGTCTATGTGACATGGACCCACATACGTATGTACACATGCAGTCAGCTCTGAGATGAGCTGCACAGCTACAGTGGCTGTGCCTGCACTAGTCATGCAGACCAATAGGAGCATATGTGTACAGCGAAAGAGCTGAGAGTGAGCACTACATGTCCACAGCATCCATCCTTCAGGACACTCTTCCTGGACTAGCCGCAGGCTTGGCCCATCAGCTTAGACACCCATTTGTGCCTTATACATGGTCAGAAAGCTCCTGGAGTGCTTTTTCTGCAGGGATTTTACCCAAGAGGAACTCAGCTGGTGCATTCTGACCTTGCTCCTGGATGCAAATCAAAGCTCAGCTGGTGGGGATGATCTGGAGGCACGCATCAACAGCACACAGTTGATCCAAAGCAAGTCATCAGTGCTAAAGCTGTCATAGAAACTTCTAGGTACCCTACCTGAGCTACTCTTCAGGTGCATAAGAAATTAGATGGATGACTTCAATTTAGGCAATTGCGTTCTTCCCGAGTGGCACGTTTGGTGCCTACATGCTTTTTTTAAGTTTATCCTCAATCTCTGTAATTTTTGCAGGAAATGTTTAATGATGAAGGTACATTGAGAAAGAAGTGCTGAAGTCATGTAAAGGACAGGACAAACTTCCTAAACTTGTTCTTTGTTTTGGTTGAATGAGTTCTTGGGAATATATACCCTCAACTGAGCCCCTGATATCTGTAAATCTGTGATGTAAGGAAGGCTTAACAGAGTTATGCATAGCAGACTATAGCATTCCCTGAACAGCATAAGTATAATTGTTATTGCCTTTAAGAATATGTAGCATATATCCTCTTCTCCATGCTGGGCTAGCCAGTGCATTGGGAGCATAGTTTGGCTTTCCTAGGCACTCCTATGAAAGTCTGTGAGGAAGCAATGGGCAGTGGGTAATGTGGGGACTGCACTTTGGTGGAGGGCAAAGCCATAAGGAAGCAATTGTCCAATGGGCTATCCTATATCCTCCCATATACAGGTAATCACCATTGAAGCCAAAGACTGGAAGTAGTGGGAAAACTAACCTGCTGATACCTTTTATTTCCAGGCTAGGCAGAGACAGAAGGAACTTTACCCTATGTCTTAGTGTGCTTGCTTTCAGACTTGGACTGAGCAGATGTGAAAATGGCAGTAATGGGAAAAAACCAGGAGAGGTTAGGAGATGGGACAAGTGTGGGGATGGGGCACAAGGTGGGAAGAGCAGACACTGAATGGCACAAACACTGTGATTTTAAAAATCTTATCCACTTGTGTGGGACTTAGGGCAGAAGGAATAGATTTGGAGAGAATTACCTGTCATATCTAAACCGGCTGTCCAAATTCATAATAAAAAGCCCATAAACCATCGTTGTAAGAGAGGAAAAGCCACATTGTTTTTATTTGTCTGTAGAGCAATATGTGTCACTGTATAAATAGTAACTAATAATAATAACATGTGCTGCAGCACTTCTGTGATATTTTTCAATAATTACTGTTGTTGTAAAGGAGTTTAGTATGAAGTAAAACATCTCTATGAGGGAAAAAATTGCTACCTCTTTCCCTCTGATATTTGTGTAACTGAATTAAAAATACGCAGATACATTGAGTCAAAAAAGATTATTTCTAGTTCAAGGAACTCAAGCTGAACACCTTGAAAAATCTCTCAGCTACATTGTTCTCTCATATGTTATGAGGATTTTTATTTCCTTTTAACAGCAGTAAATCGTCAAATGAAAGAGGCTTATATTGCACATACCATTGCGAGACATGCTCATGTTGTAACATCAGAATGAACTATTTTTTAACCTAATATACAACAATTTAGCAGCATTAGAAGAACATAAAACAGATAAAAGTATAGCTTTTACAGCCATTCATCAATGGCCTTTTTTTGAAGAGTGCAGTTACGTCCTCAGGCTAAGCATATATCTCTCTATTTCACATAAATACACAAAGTGACAGGGTTTCCAGTCAAAATAAACATTTGCTCAGTGTATGCCTGATTTTCACCCATTTCATTCAACAGGAAAGATACTGAGCCTAACAAACACACTAATTTCTCATCTGCTCTAGGGATGAAGATGTGCTGCATCCACTAACTAGTGTTTGAGTGTGTTCGCAGTTTGCTGCTCCAATGGATGTTCATGCCTTTTTACTGGTACTATTTAAAAGACAAAAAACCAAGCCTTGAGGTGGATCCAACCAAAATTACTTTCAGTTTTTACAAAATAAGAATGGCTCAAGGAAGAGAGGACAACATCCGAGGTTTGGTAACAGCACAAGTAGTGGTAAGAGTTGCTGAAGAAAATACCATTTAGATGAAAATGCAACACAAGGCAGCGTAAAGTGACAAATATGTCACAAAGTGACATATCATTGCTCAGGATAAAAAATTGCATACAATATTGAATAACACAAAGCACCTATGGTTCAGAGCTAAAAACTTCCAAGAGTCTGAGGCACTTAAATCTCACCAGTTCTGAGAAAATCTGTGGTACCTAGACCAGAAAGTATTTTGCATTTGTGGTTCTGGCTGCATTGCCTCGAATCCTCTATGGAGAGAAACATGATCCTGCTGCCTTAGTGTGTTTCTCCAGCAGTTCAGTAGCTGAAAGAGAACATGAGCTGAGCACAGCATTCTTACCTCCTGGGGCAGGGCTCATCAAGCATCGCTGCACGGTCAGGCTGGATCCCTTGCCAAAGAGAGGCCAAACAGATGTAGTAGATCCCCTCTGAATCCCATACCTGGCTTGTTAAGCCTATATTATGATGCTTTTCAAGGTAAAATACATAATTTGAACAGTGTTGATGTCACACTAGAATTTCACACCACTCTATTGAAGAAAACGTTGATTGAGTTATTTTAACAGTCATGATGTTAGTTAAACCTGATTAACAGATTATTTTCCACTGACATCACTTTTTTATTCTATTTACAATCTAAATAACCCAGACGCTCAATTGATAAAAGCTCATTTCCCTCCATCTTAATTAACAAAATATTCTTTTACTTAAACAGTCCCTCATTTTTCCATAGACACAGTAATAGATCCATTAGCAGGGTCTATCTGAGACCAGGGATCTTTTATTTATGAGGACCAGTCCAAAGTGTTACTATTTTTTAATGTTTTTATTTTCCTTGATACTGTATACTGTGTAATGGCTTTGGTCCAAACAGTAATCACACAATGGGTGCCGTTTCTTCTTTCTTGACCTATCACACTCCACATGATTTAATCCATTGTTTTGGATGTTGCCAATGATTTATTGTATGAAAAATGTAAATGATCTGGATGGCAGATGTTTTATATTTTCTGACCATTCATTTTCAGTGGGAATGTAATTAAAATTTATGAAGTGTATCTGCTGAATTGCATTGGCAATTGATGATCTCCTCCAGTCCTGTCTGTCTGGAGATGATGAGTGATTGTGGACAGTGAGATGTGTTGACAAGGGCAGAAACAGACGTGATGTTACTGTCATGAGTGAGGCTACCTGCAAAAAGGCTGCCAGTTTTTTTTCTGCCTTTTTTCCCACAGGAAGAAGGTGGCAACCAGAGCTGTCTTTCTTCTTGCAAGACAGAGTACAAAGCCTCTGCGTACTCCTGAAAGCTGTCACTCTTCACAAGTGCAATCCCTGTCTCTCTCTCAGCAATGGGCATCTGGAAGCCACAATATCAGTTACAACAACCCATGTCAAGGATATTAATTAAATTCCTGATGGCCACCCAGAGAAGTTAATGAGTGTAAATTTCACAACATCCCAACTCATAAGGCAGCACACTTAACCTTTTCAGCATTGATATCCTTCCTCCAGGACGGAGTAAAGAAGTGAGCTGTTTGCCAGCAGAGCATGGTAAGGAGGAATAAGGAAAGGAAGAGATACTTGGTTGCCACACTTTACAATACAAACAGATCAGAACTGGATTCACCAGATTTAGATATCCCACAAGCCCAAAACAGGATGAGAAGGGTTTTTTTTCAGAATTGAGATTCCAAGTAGTATTTTGCACAGAGCCCTTATTGCTATGAATATGAGTGGATCTCCTCACCTTGGCCCCTTCCAGCTCCATGAGCAAGACAAGCAGCTCTATTTTTAAACCCAGTGAAGTATACTTACTGAACTTTGACTTACCCCTGATCTTGACATAGCATACCTCTCACATTCCTGAGTTCTGTGGAGAGCAGAATACATAATTACTACCATCTTATCTCTACAATAAATGTACAAACAGCCTAGATTAACATATAGTGAATAATACAAGTGCTATAGAACTAACAACTGGAACTGTGAAATTTCTGACACCCATCTCTTATGATCAGGTATTTTGATCACTTGAATGTTTAAAGTGTTTTCCTAATCCACAAACCTCATTTAGGATATTTAGCATTAAGCACTAATATGCCTTCACTATTAAGTTATGTGGCCACCTCAGTATGAGAGGCTGGGAAAGGAGGATTTTATTTCCAAAGCAAACTCCAAAGGCACCCCAAAGTTTGTCACAAATGCCCCAGTCCCAGTCTCACTGCAGTTGTTGACATCACTTCCAATGAGTTCTGCCAGTGGAGTCCAAACCAAGGTGGTTGTAGCTCTTTTTTGATGAGCCCCTCTTGTCCTGAAGTCAGTAGGCATTTTGCCATTCATTTCAAAAGTAAGGATTGCAAGCTAAAGAACTAATCCAAGCTTCAGGCCTGCTTGTGATTTTAACATTTGACAATGTATGATTCAAAACAGACAAGGGATTGAGATGGCAGGTGCAGCAAATGGTCAAGATCCTATTACACAAAGACACGTTATTTTTTAATCGATGTGAACTCCCAGCTCCACTGCTTCTGTGTGTCTGTGGCCTGTGACAAGCAACTGTAGCAGGAGAGGAGAAAGAATGAGGTAGGACTGGGGACACAAAGTCTGGTTAGGCAGATTTGTGAAAAACTCAAGGAGATACTCTTAGCAGACGTCATGCTGCAAGAGGCTTAGTAAATACTGCAAAACTCTGGGAGCCAGTAAGGTTAAATTCCTTTTGGCTTCATTGCTGTCTTGTTGAGTGCCTCAGTTTACTTCTCTGTACTTTTAGGCAATATACTTTACCTGGCTCTGTATGCCAAAACTTCATTCATTAATACTGATGTCAAAGAGGACATTCAGCACCTCACAGGAGGCCCAGTGCACCTGCATTAGTTAGCCATAAATCATGGGTAACAACACTTTGAAGTGTCAGAGAGATTTAATGTGGGATACAGAATAGAAGGGGAATGTGATGAACTGAGCCCCAAGCCCCAAATAAGGAATTTAAAATGCACCTTCCCCTTAAAAGTGTCAGCAAATGAAGAAAAAGAAGAGTGGGGAAGCCCCAAAGGCAGCAATTTTGAACGCTTTAGTTTTCTCTATTGACTTTAATTAAGCTCACCCAGAATTGCAGGCCTGTCACTTGGGGAACCTTTCCATAAAGAAAAAAGGAGTTTGCTCCCCAGGTGGGTTTTCCCAAGTTTCTCAGGCTCTTACCACAATATATGCCTGGCATCCATGACAGGGTCGTCAAAAATAATAGCTAAGGAATTCACTGTCTGTCATTCGAAAATAATTATGTTTGGGCTTTACCTGCACTTGAGATGGGTTATATATTTCATTGAGAAAACCCATGTAGACTAAAATATAAATTTATGAGTATGCATGTAATATATGAAGGTTGCATAGATTAACAGTCAAATAAAGAATATGAGAGAGCAGAAATCTATATACATGCATGTGAAACACGTCTTGAAAACAGGTGGAAAGAACTGTCATTCTAAGGTTTGTCAATTACAAAACACATTAATGTTTTTATTAGCCATTTATCAGTAATTAATCACCTTCTTTGATATAAAGTTCAAGCTTACAAATACACCATGGAAATTGTCCCTTAAATATAAGCCAAGTTTTAAGGGTCAGCAGAACCACAGCAAAGATAGCAGCATATTTCCCTCAGCTGCCTGAAGGAGTCTTTTGATGCCTCAGCATCATGCCTGTGTTTAGATATGCAGTAGTTTTTGGGTGCTTGCTCACAAAATAGTGTGAGAAAAAAAATGAAGACAGCTTGCAAGCAGAAGGGGAGGAGGTAGTATACTCAGTGGTATTCTTCAGGTGCACAGTTTGAATAAAAATGCAAAACAGGATGCTCCCATTCAGTAAATATTATCATTTTTATTCACTCATTAATTAAGTTGCTTAATTGCTGCTGTCAAATGACTCTTGAGTTTGTGACTGGGGTTGTTGCACTGTTTTGATAGTAGCGGAAGAAGGAAAAAGGCAGAATCACTCGGCTTGCTCTTTACCTAATAATAAGGAGGCACTGGTTACAGAAGATCATAATGAAGCCGCAGAGTTACACATCAAAAAAGATAGATATTTCCAGGAAAAAGAGGAAAGTGGTAGGTAAGTTTTATTAAATCTGTCAAATGTTATTTCACCAATGTGATGATGCATTGTAACTTGTGCACTATCTTTGAATTTCTTACTCTATGAAAATCATTTTAATGCAAAATATTTCCTGTGTTTTAATCTAACTTCCCCAAGAGGGCCCAGAAATGGAAGGGACTCAAGCTGTGTTGGTCAACACAATTACACATATTTTTTTCTAGTTCTGTCTCCAAAGGATTAACGTAAACTAGTCTAGGTACAGTCTTTTCCAGGACACTAGACTGAGAAATGACTAACGCTTATGGTATATTATTAATACATTTTTGAGACAGTACCTCTTCATGCCAGGATGATGATCAGTTCCATGTCACTTCAGACATTCTTGGAATTGATGCCCACTTTACTGCAGACATCTCACATCTCAGTATCACACTGATGAAATGCTCTGGTCATGATACATGAAGCTGTCTTTGCAAATGTCCACTATGAAAATGAGACTGATCCAACTGACATGGGTCAGGATCACCAGTCATCATGGCTAGGCTTCATGAACAAAGATTTACAAGGGCTCTACCCACACTTGCTACAAAGACGCTGGTGGCTAAAAAGGCCAATGTGAGATAGGCAAGTCCGACTGCAAAAGGCACAGTGGAAAGTCTCCACCGTCATTACTGGTGAGGCACGGTTCTTCCTGCATTGTCTTTTTTCCTCAGGACTGATTCTGCATGTGTTCTCAAAGGAAGCAGCAGCATTATGGATGGTGTGTCTCCATTTCTCCCAATTGGAGGCCAGAGTGGACCATTGATGGTGGTCAATATGGCCAAGGCTGAGGTGTTGTTTCAGGGAGTCCTTGTATCTCCTCTTTGGGGCTCCTCTCATGCAGCAGACAATGGCGAGTTCACCATAGAGCACAATCTTAGGGAGACAGTGATCCTCCATCCTGGAGACGTGCCCTGCCCAGCGCAGCTCCGTTTTCAGCAGCATGGCCTCGATACTGGTGATCTCTGCATGTTCAAGGACAGACACATTTGTCCTGTAATCAGACCAGTGGATGTTTAGGATTGTTTGGAGGCAGCGCTGATGGAAGCGTTCGAGGAGTCATGAGTAGTGGTGGTAGATGACCCATGATTCAGACCCATATAGAAGAGTAGACAGTACAACAGCTCTGTAGACAC
>VWZF01003010.1:255306-350399 GCA_013396755.1 Sclerurus mexicanus
TTGGAAAGGGCTCAGAGAGAGCATCGCCATATCTGACTTGGCCACGCTGATCCTTGTGTAGCAGGATGACCATTTTGAGGAACCTGGGGGGACATCCTAATCATTCCAAGATCTGCCACAGGCCTTTTCTGCTCACAGTGTCAAAAGCTTTGGTGAGGTCAACGAAAGTTAGAGAGTCCTTTGTTCTGTTCCCTACACTTCTCTTGCAGTTGTCTGAGAACAAATATCATGTGTGCAGTACTCCTATTGGCTCTGAAACCACATTGGCTTTCAGGTAGAAGTTCTTCTGCAATAGCGGGTACTAATCTGTTCAAAAGTATTCTTGCAAGCATTTTACCAGCAATGGAGAGCAAAGTGATACCTCGGTAATTTGAGCAGTCTGATTTTCCCCCTTTCTTCTTGTACAGAGTGATGATGACTGCATCACAGAAATCTGATGGTAGTTCGCCTTGTTCCCAGCAATGCACAATGAACTCATGAAACTTGGCATGGAGTGCTTGGCCAGACTGTCATCTCTGGGTCAGTCTCGAGCGACCAATGTCCTGAACCGCCTGCATGCAGGGTTGGGGCTGTGGCTTCCAGTGCACCTTATCATGTGCCATTTCATCTCTCACCTGTTGCTAAAGGGCTTTGCAAGTGTGAGTGAATCCCTAAAGCCTGTGCAATGGATTTTTTAGGTAAGGCACAGCGTGTGCAGAACTGGCCCCACCCTTTACTCCTAAGGTTCATCTGCCAGGGCCAAGCGAGCTTGAACGGTGACAGCAAAGTCCTCAGGATGTAGGTTTGGTTAGAGTATCCTTCTTGTATATGGATGGCCTTACAGGGCCAAGTGAGCTCCATCTGCCCAGGTTTGGAGTTAGAGTTGTCCTTCTCCTAGGATGGTTGCTAGGGGCTAGCGAGCCCATCCTGCCCGTGGACACACTTTGTCTGACCCTTCAGTTGAGACCTGACTAGCATGGGAAACCCTACCAGAAGTACGTACCACCACCAGCACAGCTCGCAACCTCAAAAGGCCACACAAGCTTCTCCCCCATGACAAGGGGATGTCCATGGAGAAGGGATCACCAATAACCATTTATTGATTCTCTTGACTCAATAAATTAAATGGAAGACAGCTTCCAAAAGAGATTGAGGAGAATGGGCTCTGGTACATCCCGAGCCAAATCAATACATGTATGTCTATACATGTAAGCAGGACTAGAGATGTTCTAGGTTATGCTAGCCTCAGGTTGGCTCATGAGACACAGAAGGAAAGACTATTTCACACAGACAACTAAGCAGAAACTGCTGATCAGAGAGAGATTAGGGCTAGGATGATGGACAAGGTATATAGCCACCAATTTTACCTTATAACTGAGAAAGAAAGTTGTAGTTTATCACTCAGTTCTAGAGTCAACCCTGCAGTTAAATCTATATACCTATTCTCTATTCAAACCCCCTCTTTTTTAGTCCTCAGTAATGAAGCAGGTGATCACTTAAGGGACTTACTTCTGCTCAGGAGACAGAATTCTGTTTAATGATGAAATTACTTTACCCAGGCAGTGAGGGGCGTGACCAGTGCTGTGCAGCAGGAAGGGACTGTCATGACACAGTCTTACTTTGAGTTTTTGGGTGTATCACACTGCCTATGCTGCTGGCTAGGATAAATTTCAGAAATAGAAATTATGAAGGTCTTCAGAAGTCTTAGATGCATAGAATTCTTGGTAAGACTATCATTATGCCTCAATCTGTCTAGGTACACTTGTTAATATCTCCTCTCCCTTCAGTTAAAAAGCCATTAGACTTTGCACTAAATTGTGTAATGCATTTTGTAACGGACACAGATTCTCAAGAAGAGAAGCAAATCTAGTATGCTGTTATGAACATCTTATAACCAAACATGACCAGACGTTTTCTGAGTTGAAAGACTACTGTCCTACAGTAACACACAGCCTAAGCTATCAAGTCTGTACAATTATTACAGGTTCTTTGGAAAAAAACAGTGGCATAATTAAGTGACTCATAGGCAAAAATTGCTTTTGATTCCACCAGAATGAAAGGAAAAAACAGAATTGCTATGAAACATCCCATTCTACACACTGGAAGGTGTGAGCAAAGAAAACTCCAAACATTTCAAACTGCTAAGTTATTATTATTCAACCAAAAAATCATAAACCACACCCATTCATCTTACTAGATTTATGGGTCAGTATAGCCTCTTTAAAATCTGAAGCCCTAAGAAACACAAGGGTGCTGACTGATGAGCTGGGACAGTCTTATCTGGGGACAAGCTGAAAAGGTTGGCAGCTCCAGCTGTCTACCCTGCTCCTGGTGTCCAGATGTCTAAGCCGCTTGTCAATCAGTTCCAAAACTACCGCAGTTTATAGGGCAGACTTTGCACTGCAGCAGACACTGGTGTTGGTTTGCCTTAAAATGTTTCACTGTAACTGCTGGCTGATTTCTATGGAGACTGACACAGGATAGAAAGAGGTATCTCTACCACCTGCCCCTATACAGGCAGTCCCCAGTACTCAGTGTACAAATGTACTTCCATGCATATTTATATTCATCATTGCGCTTTCACAAAAATGTCCAAAGCCCTCAAACATGCATTTCAGTGCTATACAAACAGAAAGCATGCCCAAACTGCTTTTCCATAGAGTTTCTGCCATCAGCCCCTGGAACTGGACATTCTATGGTCTTTAGAAGAACTCTGTCCCTGCATATCCTCCTTTCCAGACCCTAATCAGCTTCCCTGCAATGACTCAGAGCACCCAAGCACTCATCTTTCTAGTCTGGGACATGGGATGCTCTCACACATGCCGCTCTCTTTATACTTCCTGTCCCTGTTTGTGAATGCAGTTGTGAACTTAGCCAAGGAGTTTAAAGAAATGTTAAGTTTTGCCTCTTCTCTGATGTGAGCAAATACCTTTCCTCCACTTTTCTCCTGATCCTCCTGATATCTCTTGTCATGATATCTTTTCCTTCTTTTTTCCCATCTGCTACTTCCTTCATCCAACATGAAGGGCAGAAGCTACCAGAGTCACTGAGAAAGGACACTGATTTTTGGAAGAAAACTGCTTTTTAGCTCTCCCCAGTGGAGTTTCTCAGGTGTACTCTGAAGCTTATTTAGGTTTCTCTCTGTCTCCAGTGACCAGTGATTAAATTATGCTCTGATAAAAGGAGAAATGAGCCAAAAGAAGGAACCTAAATTTAACTACAAGAGAAAGAAGGTGATGTAAGTTCTTGATATAAGTTCTCAAACAGCCACCTGGACCTGAGTAACTCCTTAAGTAATTCTCTGATATAGAAATGGTAGGCTCTGCCTGGAGACAGTGTAATAAATTGCTGGAGCACATTATTCCCTGAGGACCCAGCAGGTGAGCACATTGAAAGCTTCCTCAGGAAAAAAAAAAAAAAATGTACAGAAAAGCGAAAAGCACAAAGCACAAAGGTTCAGCTGCTGTCCTTGTGCTTCTGTTTCCTTATCACCTCTCCCAGCACAATATAGTCAAACCAGATGATTCAGAAACAGGAACTGGCATCTTCTGCACCCTTTGTCATAAATCCTCGGGATGTCAGCACAATTCCCCAGCCTGGCAATGGCTTTCAGAGCCATCAAGTGAAAGCCACCACTCATTCCTCCAAAATGAAGCAGACTTCCCCATCTGACACCACTCAAGGCTCCAGAGTGACTCCACAAATTTCCTTTGGTTTGTGCATCCAGGGACAATCAGAGTGGCAACGGGGTTTACAGGAGAGAGGCCCTGGGAGGGTCCGGAGGGTACAGGCGGTGAGGAGATTAAGACTAAATTGTTAAAAGGTGGCTGTGCCCTTCAGCACGGGACAACATTCTTATCAGGGTTCAGGAGGCAAATTTCTTCAGCTTGGTGCAGTATGTGAGGGGAGACAGAAATAATGCTGTAGGGCTGAGGACAGCCATTCCCCAGCTTCCAGTGTCCTATGTGAGGCTGGAAATGAAGCAGAGGTGAGTTAGGAGGCCTCTGGGCCCCACAGAGCCTTAGCTCACGTGTTGGTGCAAGTGTAGGAGTTGAAGAGGTGGTCAGGAGGTTAGGGAGAGTTCAACGCCAGGCTGAGCGATGGTCGTGCCTGCATGGGAGGGGGACGTACTCGGCTCCTGAGAAGAGTCACTGGAGGTTCATCCCACCGGGGAGGAATTCTTCCCAGCAGTAGCCGTCCTGCTGATGAATCACCCACGGATGGGGCTGCTGGTCACTGCGCTCTCCTCTCACGCAGCTGTGCTCCAGCCCCCTGACAGATGTGTGCTGCCACCCACCACGGCCATGACGGGCACTCAAGATGAATGACCTCTCAAGAGGGATTGGGAGATGGCATGGGGGAAGCCCAGGGCAACAGGGTTTGTTAGCTGCGTCATTCGGCCGAGCTTACCCTGAAAGAAGAGGCAATGTTGTAGTTATGTGGCTTCCTTTTGAAATCCTAGCAAAGTTTGCATGCTTCTCACTCCACCTGTTGCTGAATGAAGTGTGGTGTACAACCAAGGATTTTCTGGAAGGTTATCTCTCTGGTCATTTAAAAAGGCAGCTGAAGTTTTATTCAGACAGACCTGGATCACAGAGTGGTGAGCATTTGCCACCACCTCTGACTTCATGGGGCTGGGGTCATGCTCCAGATGTGGAAAGATTGGACTGCCCATCCATGACCATAATATCCCATAAACGATGGTACCTTTCAAGTTTTCCTTTGGAGCTGGAAAAAAATATCACTGAAACTCAAGTGCTGGTTTTGCAGCAGATTTTAGCAGCAACAAGAGTTTTCTGTTTAAAGGGACTTCAGAACAAATACTTTGAAAATTTTTAAATATATATATTTTATTATATGTTTTCATAAAAAGTAGTAAGAAATGGAAGTGATTATTTTATTTTCCAACTGAACCATGGTGGATCAAAGCAAGAAAGTTTGTATCTCAAAACTGACACATCCCTAAAAATTTCATGATTGTTGCTATTTGATGTGACACGTCACAGAATTTTATGTCAAGCTGAAGCAAATGTGACAACTTATATGCATCATTTTAAGAAACAGAGTTTAAGTGCAGTATTGAGAAGTGTATCTGCAGGGTTTTTAAACTCTGCTTCTTCTCAGTCTTAAGAAAAGCAACCCCATATGCTTTAAACTTCTGCACCCCATTAATTAAAGTCAGAACTTAAAAGTAACACTAAAAATAATTGGCTGGATTAGAAAAGGCTGTGGGTGAGCTGAGAAGTTATCATTGCACAAATATTAATAAATCATTTTTCCTGTAATTAGCAGAAAAAAAGAAGAGTGCAATGTGGCAAGCTAGCAGTCGTTTTGCAAAAGTATGTTGGCTAGAGCCTGTCATCCCTCTTCCTTTCCCTTTCCACACACACATCCTTTCAAACCAAGATACAGCTGCTGATGCCATTTGTAAGAGAGATCAGCAAGAGTAAAACAGGATTTTCAAAAGGTTGGTAGAAAATGAGGAAATAAGCCAAATGACCAAGACTGTTAATAAGTTATTAATATTATACTATTGTTACCAGAAATTGAACAGTTCAGCCTCACAGTCTCTATCCCAGCTCTTAAAAAGTACAATTTTATAATGATGTTGGGCAGTGCAGGAGAGCACTAAGCACCCTTCTTTCTTTCCTCGGCACTTTCCTAGATGTAGCTCATGCGGAAAGAAAGAATCATAAAGAGCTCTAAGCCTTCCTCTTATGTAAGGAGAATTCCAACATTTGCAGGCTTCCAAAATAAAGTCAATAAATAAGAGCAATGTTTTGTAAAACAAAAATAATGTTCTCATTTAAGAGCATCAGTAAGAACGCTATCTAATTGTTTTCTTTCAGCAGGCAAGTAAATAGCTATATAGTTTTCTTGCTTGAGCACACACAAATAATCCAAGGTGCAAAACAGTCACAGCCTCCCTGATTCAACAGATTTCCCAGAGGTAGATTCTGATATGCTGTTCTCCTGGACAGTTTACACACCTTCCCTTAGCTTACGATCATTCTGCGTCCTGGGTATCTCCGTTTTATGCTCAAGAGGTCACCCTCCAGTTTCCAGTAACATCTCCTCCTGCCTCTAGATTGTCCCCCTTCTCTTTTGTATATGCTCAAGGTTCTCAACAGCTTTTCTAAACAACCTCTGCCGTTCTGTTTTACTTTCAGGGAAGCTCCCTGACACACAAAGTTTCCTTCAAGTGGATGTTAACTGTTACATTCTAGGTAAAATAGAAAGTTCCAGGTTGTGCTCCTCAAAAAAAATCCCCAAACAATTAAAAACAAAAACAACCCCCCAACAAAAACAAAACAAGAAAAAGAAAGAAGAAAGAGAACTTCAAAGCACAAAAGCATTTAAAAGTTCATAGTCTAGATATCCCCTGATGGTTTTGGCTCCTAAGTCACAATATTGTGAAATTCCACCACCCTACATCTCTGCCCTTTGGCACACACAAGTTCCATTGACTTTAAAGGGAGATATATCTGTGCAACAGTGGCATGTAAAGTCTCCTCAATACTTTAATCTTCCAAGAACTTAGTATTTATTACTATCTCAAAATAAAAGCCTTTTTTTTTCTTAAAAATAATCTAAGAATATTGACCATCTCTCCAGCAAATCATTTAGGCACATGGTAAAGTTAGGCAAATGAATAGTTATATTCACATACCATAAGATAAATTCACCTTGATGTCAGTAGCACTGCTTGCCTTTGACATTAGGCATGTGTTAACCACTTACTGAACCAGGACCATAGGAGAGAAATACCCTTCATCTATGAAAGTACATCACAGGAAGTATAACAACTCCTTCTCACCCTCACATCCCAAAAACCTGGGGAAATAATTGCTGACATTCTGAATATGTTGGATTTGTGCATTATAGTCATTGGAGGCAAACCTGAGTCTACTCTATCTTCTTCCAGGGGAGGAGGAATGAAGGGTTACATGGATGATGTCCACCATGGGCAGCTGCACAGTGCCATGCTCTTTCTACAGAGGGAACCTGAGGCAATGCCATAGCTCATCTACCACTATATTCGCATGGCCAAAGGTCAACCCAGTTCACAATGGCATCAATGGCAAAAATGTCATCAACTTCAGCTACTGTTCTTTGCATAACAGACTTTTACTTGAAGAAGCCCCTGACTTTTACACTTGCCTTTACAGCACTCATTACACTCTGGATATTCCATAGCTGCCACAGTCATTATTCTTGCTTACTCAACAGATTTTATTGGAATCACCAAACAATCAGAACCAGATAAATACTGGTAAGTATTTATATCTGATTCAAGAAAAGAGGCTAAGATTTTGGGACTGGGAAGTTTTTCTACCCACAGAACATTTTTGTGTAGCAGAGAAAGAACAAAGAGAAATGATGTTGTTTATTTTGATGGTTCTGAGAAGCTAACATTCACCCCGCTCATCCCAGGAGCAAACAGCTGGCAAACAGCTGACAACATAGATATCAGTCAACTCCCACATAACTAACAATATAATATAAAAAAATATAGGTAATAATGATATGACACGACAGGATGCATCTTTGATTGTGTGTGTTAAAAAAATAAAATCTTACAGTATATGGAAAAGATTCCAAGAAGTCTTTCTTTCTCTGTTTGTCTCTTACTTTCCTAGTTTCAAAACACAGTTGTGTATTTGTGATTTTTCTGTAAATTATGGTTTCTATTTGAAATATTTTTCTTTAATTTCCATATTCCCAAAAAGTTATTTTACTATTTATGTGGTCAAAGCCCTCCTAATGTGATTTGATGGCACATAAATAGTAATATGACTTTTTATGTTGTCTATTGCTTATGTAGACTTTTCAGAAACCCTATATTATAGCCTTGTATTAAACCCTGATAATTTCCAGGGGTCATCACTATAATATATGGCTGGAAGACTGCTATTGTGATGCTGTTGTCAGCCAAAAACCTTGCCTTCAAATGTGTGCCTCAACCATAGTATAACATAAATCAAAATATGTGTCTGCCTAGCCATATATCCATTCTGTGACTTTAAATATTTTAATAATCATGGGTGTAGGACAGGATACCGAGGACTTTCTATAACCAGTGTTGGAAAAAAGTAAATATTAAAAAAAGAAATAATTATAAAGTCTGTATATTATAATCCTATAGCAGAAATGAGCATCCCTGTACATTTGTAATAAGGGCGTAAGCTTACTTTGCATGGTAAACCTTGTGCTACTGTATATAAGTATCTCAGCTTCTAATCTACTGGCCCCTGAACAAAGCACTTGGTAGCCTTTTGCTCCTTCACACACACTCACATGTGCCTCACTCTCCATCCCCTCCAAAATACAAGAGTTTCTGCATTAGTTTATGATCACCTCCCTGGGATGATTAAGATAGCTGATGCCAGGTGACAGATGATGCCAAATAAACATATTTGGATGGAGGTGTTGGTTTTAAGGATCACCATCCATAGGGCTGCACAGATCTGGTATTTTGATTCAGAATCACATTCTGCTTGGAAGGCAAACACTAAACCTATCCATAGTCAAAGTATTCCAGTAGGAAATTTTAAGACATTCAGACTTGCCTTCTCCCTTTTGCATTTCCAAATCTCTCAACAGCTTGGTTTATGAACACCAGCCAGCTCTGACCACCTGCTGGACTATGAGTCTCTGTTCATTTTATTTCAGATATTCCTGGACATCACAGTGTTGCCATCTCACGCTTGTTCTAGTGCAGGAATAAGAGCATAAATGTGAACCATGTACAGGCAATGCAGTGCTGCATGTGGGCCTCTCTCACTCTCAAGTACCAACAGATCATGGCTCTGTTCTGCTCTATGAATGCTGTCTGAGCCCCAAGTGCTTTTGAAAAAAAAAAAATCACCATCCACTGCCAAAACAGCTCCCCTTCTTCAACATAATTTGAGAATATATAGAAAAATCCAGAGGACAGTGTCCTCCACTCCAGCAGTAGTTACATTTTTATGAAGTTATTTATGTCTATGGCCAAGTTCTGCAAAACTTCATAAAGCATGCATCCTCTTCACACCACTAATTCTATCAAATCTGATCAAGCTAACTGTGGGAGTTAGGAATATAAGCACAGGATCAGGACTATAGTATGTGAAATCCTCAGAGATGAAAGTGCAACATAGTTTGAAAATAGTATTTCTATTAATAATGAATGTTTTCAATTTATACCAGATTTTGTAATGTTTCTGGGTATGCAGTGTTCTGTTGTTGACCCAGATGCTATCCTTTCTGACTGATTTGGTTCCCTTTCACAAATGAGCACCCCCTACTCACTCTGGGGAAGATACTTAAGGGAAAAGGGCAGTTAAAATTGCAAAACCAGGGAATTAACTATAATAAAGTACAGGGAAATTCCATGCAAATATGGCCCTTAATTTCTTAGGCCTCTGCAACTTATCAGTACCTTTCAACAGGGCTAATGTCAGGTACTGTATAGCATTTCTTATTTTCAGAAAGCTGTTTCCTAAGGTCCAGATGATGTTATAAGTGGTATAACAAGACTCAAAGTAGTTTTGCCAGATGTGATATCCCCTGTTGCAGCCTCAAATAGACTGAGAATGAGGAATGCATGCTCCATTAATTTCCATTGGAGTGAAGAATGCATTACTCCTTTGCCATTCCCATACTAAGAAATCTTCACATAGTCACAGCTTTATTTTCTTTATTCAGGAAGCCATGTATTCCAGCATTCTCCTGTATTTGCTTTTTGAAGATGTTCACTGACTTCTTCCTTTGTCACTTCTGCAACACATATGCACAATCCTGTCTACACACACCAACACAAATTATGTCCTCAGGGGAATATCTACAATGACCTGTTACTTGGAGTATTTCATAGCTGGTTTTCTCCTTCCAGTGATTAAACCCACAAATTTAGTTAATGTACAGAGCAGGTTTCATGCATAAATCTACCCCCCATAATTGCTTTTAAAATGCTGGAACCACTTTCAGGTGCTGTCATACATTTCTTAGGCGGTGGCCTCCTTCTTTCGTGCATTCAGTAAATCAAAATTTACGTTACTTTTTCCCACCAGACATTTGTGTAAGGTAGATCATTTCTTTGTGTGGTCTTTTTAAATAGCATTTTTGGCAGATTTCGAAAAAAAGACACATATATAAATAAAAAGATATTACTACGAAGGCTCTTAAAGGATGGTAACTACTAAACAGTCTCAGACATACTAACGGAGGGAGAAACTCATGACATGTCTCTCTCACATTTTTATACTGGTCATTACAAATTGTACATCTCGCACCACTGTTCCGAAGTGTTACTTTATTATTAAAAGTGTCAGTAACTTGGCCTTTTCCAAATTAACTCCTCTTCACCTCTAAATGACAAGAAAAAGGGATATGTGTCTTTTTAGCCAGTCAGCAGAACTGCACTGTCACAATGTGCTAATGCTCCACTACTTGCACACAGAAAAAGGTGTTCTTTCATGGTAAAGCTTAAAACTGCACTGACAGTATTGTAATAGATCCCGTGTTACTACAATTTCACTGAAATTATAAATATCTATTAAAAAAAGCTTTTGTGCAGAGGCTAAACCGAATTGCTTATATTAAAAAAAAAAAAAGGTAGCAAGTACAGTCTTCTTTCTGTTGTCATAGTTTCTAAAAGTTTCTTTGCTTGACAGTTCAAAAATTCAGCAACTTTCCCTGGATTCCCTAATCCTTTCTACAAATGGGGGAAGTTTCTACCATATTTATCCCAGGCTTTGCCAGAAATGTAATTCATTTTCAATACTAAGTTGCTGAATCTTTGTTTAAGTGAATTTGAAATGTATCTAGTGTTTCTCACAAGAAGAATATAAAGTGTAGCTAGAGAGGTTAAGTCTCAGTTCGTCTCAGGTACTCGCTTCCATCAGAAAAAAGTATTAGCAGAAATCTAGAAATGTAGCCCGGATCTTCAGCTATGTAAGCTGATATACTTCCACTTGTTTCATAAACTATGATGGGTTATTTCAGAGGAGGATCTGTCACAATTCATCTCTGCTTTGAAAATTGTATGGGGTGATAATCACAGAGAATATTGCTACATGTCTGACATATTGCACCAATATTGCTCAAATGTGGTGTGTTGTTTTTTCTTGTGTAGCAAGTCGCTTTGCAATGCATGAACAATACTAAAATTAGCATGATGCTAGTAATTTCCTTATTGTTAAACTAATCTCATAGTCTCAAATCTGAGTGACAGAAACAGGGAAAAGCTTTCAGGTTCACAAAAAAGAAGAAAAACCCCAAAAACATATCCTTAAAATATAATGAAACTTTTCCAAAACACAGATACAGAGCTGAGCTCAGCTTCATGAACACTGCTTAGTGACTTACAAAATCAGTGAAGTGTTACCAGCATAACCAAGGTTGGAAGTATTGCCTGCCAAAAACACTAAAGTCCACAAGGCAGCAGAAGGTGGCCATCCTCACCACCGTGAGGCACAAATGCCCTGAGACCAAAGAGGCAAGCCTTCTCCTCAGACACTTTTCTCATGAGTGCAAGCTGGCAGTTCCCCCAGGCTTCCCAGCATTTCAAGTGTGTTTTGAAAGTAGTGAGTAGTCCGGATGCCCAGCCCAAACAGGTGACAAGTTGTAATGAAATATTCCTTGCAGAATTACTCAATCAGACTAAGGGAAAAAGGAGTGTGGAAGTCTACTTAATAAAAATCACCCTTTGAAAATCTTCAATGTTCTCTCTCTACCACAGTCGTAGCTCTTCCCTTTGGTGCTCTTCCCTTCCGTAGCATAGGCATGAGCACTTCTTCTGTCCTTTCCTGTTCTGTTCATGATCATGAACAGTGGCTGAATAATGATCCTGGTTTGCACCTTCTTTCCTGGACGATCCCAGGACCATTTTGCTCATTATCTCCATTCTGCTTGTTCTCATTTGCCGCTATCAATTCCCCACCCAAGGCCAACTTAGCCAATGTCACAACACTCACTGACATCTCATTTGAAAGCTCACCACAAATACACCTGCACAGCACAGATATGGTCACCCACATTACCCTCAGGTGGCTGAAAATGAGTGACACTGACAGTGAAGCTGCAGTTCAAACCTCCCATTGGTTCGCCTATGAAAAACACATCGGACCCTCTGCCGTTACGGTTTCCTTGATAGTAGACATATATAACAGCTAGAAAGAAATAACATGCATGTACTAACTCACAGAGAGCTTGCACCTTCATGTTTCTAACTACATATATCTGAAGAGGAAGGATAGAGATCCAGGAGCAGGGGAGATGTTCCTTGCTCCATCACAGGTTTGACTTAGAAACACTTGGAAGTCACGTAGCTCCTCAGATTCCTGTTTATAAAATGATGTGGGGCTGGGCTTGTGACAGATCACCTCCGCATAACTCAACTGCAGTGGCATGTGCAGACTGCTAAACTGGCCCTGAGAAGTTGAGTTAACATGGCAAGGTTGCAAAAAATACTACTCTACTTGAAAACTGGATTTATTTTTTATTTTTCACAAGTGGCTCCAATCAGGCCAATGCTGAGTGATGCTACTCAGCTTGAACAGATGTTGATGATTTTCCTCTTGCCTCTGCTAGTTAAGCACCACTGTATCTATGCTGCAGAGTGCAGAACTGAAGGCTGAGAGGCACTTGCAAACTCTGGTTACGGAGATCAATAAAGAACAGAGATTGCTACTCCCTTTCCACCATCTTAACTCCTAAGCCCTCCTTTTACTACACACTATTTGACTTTTCAGTTTTATGAACTGCATTGAGCTGAATGAAGAGTTCAAAACAGATGGGCTAATTTACCTCTTTCTGCTCACAGTCATTCTGTGGATGGACTGTGGTTTCTTCCCTTTTACCAATTATCTGAGTTTATCTGACAAAGTGTTTTTCATAAAACAGTTAATCAGAACTATTCAAAAATATAAGCTAAATTACTTAGATAATACTGGCCACATGAGAAATATGTTCTTTTCCTCTCTCAGCTGATTGGATATACTCAAACACATCTCCACAGCAAATATTTATATCTACACCATTAACATTCTACTTCAGCCTATTAGAGTTTTGGTGCTCTACTCTATTTGTAGCTCTAATAATTTAAAAAAGCTCTTTTAAAAATTATTTCAAAATATATATCTCTCTAATAAATAACACAGATAGATTACCATCAATCTGGGCACTCAAAAATTATTGCAAAGCATGAGAGTTTCTACCTTCCCTCCAAATGATTTCTAATGTGGTAGTATAATCCTTCCTTCTCCATTTATTATCCTATTTATAATCTTCTACTAACCTTTATGTTACCATTTGTTCCTAGTGCTTACTCAAATAGGGAACCTGAACTTAAATCCTTCCCTGGGGTCCGGCAAAGATTTAGGTGGCACTGACTGCTGCTCTGCCCTTCCTCGCATGGCAGACCAAAAAGTATGTGGATTTATTCTTGCCCACAAAGATTCCTTCCCATTCAAAGATATTCAAAGTGCCACAGGCACATAAAAGGTATTCCTTTGGCTGTACGGGCCCATAAACACTTCACTGAGAGCAGAACCTTGTTTTCTCAATGGGCCTGTGTGGATAAAATTGAATACTATGGAGGGAAGTAAAATCAGCTTATAAAAATGTACCCACCCATCACTTCACATAGCATACATGCCACAGCCTGATCCTGTCTTGCACCACTCTGCATCCAGAGTAGTTTCAGTAAGGCTGCCACATTTTGGACTTGCCCCATGTCATTAGGAGGCAGAACCTGAATGTATGTAGCCACATCATATCACTTCTAAGCAGAGGAAACCTTAATATGGACTTTCCAATCTCAGCTACATAAGACCTACTTACCTTACACATGCTCTCTCAGACATGCAAGCCCTAATGTAATTAGGCAGATGCTTTCCTTCGCCCAGGTGATCTGCAAGCACTGACGCACATGTTTTCTGGTTTCACATCCCTCTCCACCCCCCATTTCATTTCTGCTCCATGCTTTTGGCTCACAGTCTGTGAGCTATTTCAGTGGTGAGCCAGAACATGCTGCACAGAACTGCTCCCACAGATGATGACATGATATGAGATACAAGGTGTGATGACGCCAGTATCTGTATCAGTATATATCGCCTTTATGGCTGGCACAATGAAAACATGAAAAATGCTGCCTATTTTTTTCTCTCTGGGTTTTGGGGTTATGGTGCATATTCTGAGAATTTGCGACCCCCAAGGCAGTGAGCTTCAATTAAACTTTCCACTGTGACCAGACCGCAGACAATGATTATGGCACTGCTGCTACAGTCCTAGCTGCACTATGTCACAACCAGGCAGAAATGAAGCACAAGAGTAGTGGAGGGGTGGGAGAGGGGAAGATGCTTTTACCTCCACCTGCTGTAAGTCCTGCAACCCCTGCACTGGACTGCACACTGTCTTCATCTCTCCCCATAACAACTCTTGCTACCAGGTCCCATCCCAAGACAGCTCGCTGCCAACTAGAGCTGCTAAGTGAGTGAAACACTCAAGTCCCCAACGCACTTGTCAACAGCAGCAGTGAATCCAGGCTCAGCTGCAACCTGGCAGACACACGTGGTCAGCAATGTGCTTTTTATTACCAGGATAGATGGAGCAGGCCTGCAGCACTGGCCTTGTCCAGCCAAAGCCCTGAGAAGCATACCTTGCTCCTAAGAGGTAGAGAACTCAGCAGCCCAAAACATCTTCAGCAGCAAAAGTCAGTGCTGAAAGCAGACAAGTTCCATTACTCTCCTGGAGGCACAGTGAGTGGGACAAGGGAAGGGAGAGGTTTTGCTTAGGAGGAAGGGAAGAAAGGAACTAAGGAGTACGTGCACCCACATGTGAAGCTCTGACAAAGAGTCGTGTGATTTATCATCATACTCCCACTTGTAACTCTGTGTGTCATCTTTACTTTTCATGTTATTTATTTACAAGTGCATTTTCAGTATCAACCCTTTCATTCATTAATCCTAATGTGGCCTTTTTCAATGTCTACTTACCATTTTAAATACTTACTATAATTTACTGGGCTTTCTTGAACACATCCAAGGTATATTATATGGGGCTAGCTTAATGGAAAGTCTTGTACACCAAAGCAGGAAAAAAGCACATTTAATTTATGATGGCTTCGAATTTTGCTCATAATTTACTTCTGGAGAACTACTCATATAAAGCCACACCAATGAGAATTTTCAGTGGCGATGTAGAAGGAAAAAACCAATAAATGCTGATCTTATTATTCATTTTTATTTTGAAAGCTTTCCCATGTTGCATTCTGGGATTATGTAAACTACTTAGAACTTGGCAACGTAATTTTTGCATCTCAATATGAAAGAAATGCAGTGTAATGAGATGTGAGCCATAGCAAGACCTTGTTTCAGGTGTGGTCATAAGTATCTAAAGCAGTATCTAAAGCTTTTTGATCTAAAGAGTCATAAGGTTTCAGTTGTATGCATCCTTCACCGCCCTAATATTTGACAGGAGTTGAAGACACTCAGCACAAACACTCATGCATAGAATTTGCAGCAGTCCTACACAAAGGAAAAGCTCTTTCAGCTTACTCCTTCCTTCTGCTGATTCATTAGCAAAGAGGGGTGATCACCAGTTTTTGCCCCACAAGTCAATTCCAGTGCAACCCCGTGAAACGCTAAAACAGATGGCATTGATGATGTCATGCAAAATAAGGAACATTGCATGGGTTTAATTTTTTTTAAATTAAGATTTTTTTGAAAACCATCCCATTTTGGGCAGATGTCCCACTTTAACCACAGACAACTGAGACTCTGAGAAGCCTTTCCTGCCCAAGCACCAAAATGAAACATATTGAAAAAGGGAAAAACTGGTTACCAAATGCAGGTATAAAGCTGAGCAGCAGCACAGGCAATGCTGTGGGAGTGCCTTAGAGGTTCACCTGCACAGAACAGTCATGGTACCCCTTCCACCAGTTCAACTCCCAGCCCTGGGTGCACTGGCTCCAGTTTGCACTGGCAGAGAGCTTGTGTGCCTCAGCCTACAGAAAACGAGAATAGGAATAAAATACACAGTCGTAACTCTCCATTGCTTTGCAGAAGAATTGTGCTGTTTTCAGAGAGAGGATGCAGCCCGGTTGCTGTCAGTGGATAAAGTGGCTCACTTGCCTGCATCTGCATGTCATGTAGCAGGCAAGACCTCCCCGCTCCCTCCTGCACTTTGTTTGATCCCCAGCATCTTCTGCCCCCACCTTCTGCATCTACCCTTTCCCCATCCCCCCAGGATATTCATGAGGTGAGAGGACAGCCCACAGAGAGACCAGAAGAAGGCAGGTATGCTCTGCTGCGAGCATTTCTTGGGTTTCTGCCACTGTGCTTCTGATCCTGAAGCCTGACAGGCAGAGAAATCCGGCCGACACAAAACCATGGTCTAATATTTTCCAAGCAGAGGTGGAGCTATGGCTGGTGAAATGTTTTCATAAGTCACTGAAAAAAAGCAAAGCCGCTTCCATCCCTCCATCTCCGGCTGCACAAAGACTGTCTGTTTCTTGTGTGCACAGACCTTAACATTTTGCCTTTGAGAAAGACAATTTCTGGTCACTGTTTGCAGGGGACACAGAAAATTGCTTTTGGAAAGGAAGTCTCAGCCAGGACACAACTCCTTCAGGAAAATGTAGTCCTGCAGGTCTTCCTCAGTACCACTGTAAACCTGTCACACTAGTAAAGGAACCCCTAGAAAACCTATGCACTGTGGATCACCTTTACAGCAGTACCTTCAATCCAAATCATAAAAGTTTGGAAATACGAACATCATTAGTAGTAAAGAATTGGTAAAATATATACAGTCTTCTAATTTTGTTAGAAGACGCCTCACTGAGGAAAGCTTTGGCCTGAGAAGAATGTGTGATATCAGGGCTAAACAAATTAATTTGATTTTAAACTTTCCCATGAGTCCTAGCATTTTCCCTTCCACTGGATATTATGACACCAGGAAAATGTGGTTTGTAAGGGATTTTAAAGATTGAATGTGAAAGATTCTGCACAGCAAAAGAGATTACTATTTGTTGCTAATTTAGATAATAGCATGTATGCGAAGAATGTCTCGCCTCAATCTTCTTTGTTTAATGACCATTCGTTTGCAGTCATAGTTTTGTGCCTGCAATTAATTGTGCCTGCTATAGAATCTGTGGGTTGCACTTAATTGTGACTTTAGCTGAGAGCAGTTTGACATCTAGTTCCTTGGTTACTCCTGCAGATATGAAGGCTCTTTTAAATACTTGCTCATTTGTCATTAACTTAGTCCAAACAATTTCAGGAACTCAGAATAGATGTATTAAAGAATTTGGAAGATAAACATTGCACCAGTATTGACACTTTACCCAGAGAAATCTTTGGACACTCATTTATGGCTTTGCCACAAGCCACAATCAACATACAGCTTACACTGTGTTGCTGGGACCTCCACTACCATCAAGGATGTGATTTCCACACGTAAAGGCAAAGCCAGCTTATGTCTAATTATGGTGAGCACACAGCAGAGCATGGAACAAGAGTTTGTATGTTGCCTTCCAGGAAGGATGTTGCTCATGCCCAAGCCCAGGCTGCCTCAGCATCAATGTTTCTGCAGTCCCAATTAGCTAAACGAAGAACAACCTTGGGAATCTCTAACCCTCCTGTTTTCACAACACTTGCTAGGCACAAAATCCCCACCTGGTCTTTGCTTCTTTCTGTGAGTGAGTAACAAAGTGGATCAACCATATAAAGTCCGCACTAGGTGTCCCTGGAGTGTCTGGTCCATTACAGCACAGTGAGCAACTGGGAAAAGGGCAGAGACCAACTTCTCACCCAAACCTAATCATTGCTTACCCAGATGTTCATGGAAACAAGTGACATCCCTGTCATAGCTGCTTTTGCCATACGACTATGGGAAGGTCACCATGGCATTCCTGCAGAGCTAAAGGAACATAAGGTTGAACCTGTGAATGCTTTGAGATCCTCTGATGGGATACAATCACCTTCCTTGTGTAAAGTTTTAGCAAGACATTTTTTTCTCCAAAAGCAGCCAGTCTTCCTTACCCTCTCTTTACCTTTACTCCTCACTCAGATGTATCTTAGAGAAATGGAATGGTGGTTTCCCATACAGAACTGAAACAAAATGCAGAAGACTGCCAAGATTAGATGACTACTTTTTTCTCCTCCCTTTGTGTGTCTGCGTTAAAGAAGTCCTGATACCTTCTTTGTAATTTTAAAGCCTATTCTGGAGCATTTGTGACGGCTTAGAAAAAGTTCAACAGAGCTGGACCACTACTAATGCATTAGGTGTTGAGTTAGTTCCAACTAGACCTGACTGAAAATGAACACAAAGAAGAAAAAGGCCTGAAACCGAGAAGCGGGTTCTTGGTAACCTATTCAAAGCTGAGAATTCTTGGGAAAGTCAAAAAGAAATATGGAGAGGATACCAACGCAGAGCTCAAGCAGCTTCAAGGAGGAAAACCAGTGGTGGGAAGATGTTCCCTGGGATTTTCAGGAGGCAGTCAAGAAGGATGCAGAGGCAGAGAGACACAGAATACAGTATATAGAGACAGGAAAGAGACTGCTGTTTAACACAGGGTAAACTGAAACTCTACTCACCAGCAGTAAAGGACAATAAATCCCCAATGTGCAGAAGTGAAGACTGTTGCATACCCTGAAGAACAGGGCCCAGGGAGGGAGGCAAATGCTGGGGTGAGTGGCATGGGCTGTTGTGTGGGGAACCAGATGTTTCACTCAAAGGATGATCAAGTCAGAGCTCTGCACCAGGCAAAGAGAGTGTCAAGGGCAAGTGGGGTGCCACTGGAGGAGCTGCTGCTGTGCCAAGGGCACTGGTGCTGATTACATGTCATGAAACATATTGCTCTGATAATTGAAACAAAATCTGGCAACACTGCACTGAAAATACAATGGAAGAAACATTAGTCTACTGCTGCAGCACTGGCAAGACTGAAGGGAGCTGACTAACAAAACCTATGGGGAAAGAAATTCTATTTTTTTTCAGGTAAAGTGTGCATGAGGGATTAATATATAAGTATTTGTTTCCTGTAACTTTGGTATAATAGTCTCTATGTTGATCTAGTGAATAACAACAAAAAAATAAAGTTAAAATAAGGTTGAGTACAGCCATTCAGCTGTCAATCTAAAATCTTATTAGACATGTTTGTCCTCAAATTCAAGTATAACATTTTTTTGATTGATAGAAAATGACAGGTAGTAAAGTTATGCAATTATGCATGGAGGTGACATTTTTTCTCCAATAACACTTTAGGAATGTAAGAATTTTGTCATCCTCACTACCTGCCTTGTTGAGAAGATGTGATTTACACTCTTATCTTGGGGGAAGGGAAAAAGAATCATTGCTACCTCAGTGAATGATCTGTGCATATTTTAAATTGGAATATACATCCTTTTTATAGTACTATAGTACTATATCCAGACATCTTTTCTGAACAGAGTTTCTTTGGGACTGGATGCATTTTTGAGCAGCTGTGGCAGGAAGCACTCACAAGCAGGAGGCTGACATACTGTAGAAAGAAGAAGACCTGCCATAATACCTATGCACTGGGTGGTGCCCAGGGTCCAAACACAGCCTAAAGTTTTGGTTGATCTTTTCCATCTCTGGATGTAAGGGCTGACTGAAACTGTCTGCATGTGCACTATTTTCTTCCATCTTCTCCTGCCTAGCACCTGACACCTGCAAATTGGATGTGTTACAAGGACTGCCATGTATATGTTGCAAAGTCCACAATATTCAGCATGTGCAAATGAACAATAATTAAAATTAACAGAGCAGGCCTCAGAGTTTAATGCAAGATGTCAATTCTCTCTCTGAGTGGAACTGTGATCCATGTACATTAGAAAAGAATGGGTAAGGCAGAGGAGACCTCTTAAAGAACAATGAGACACAGAGGGAACAGCAATAACAACAACAAAAAAAAAAAGACTACGATAATATTGCTAGCACACAATTTAGAAAGCAGCCACCTGCACTCTCAGTCAGCAGCATTGCCAACCGCTGCTATGTATCCAAAGCAATGCACCTCCTCGTGCCCCAGTTCAGCAGCCTGCAGTGACACAGGACCAAGCACTTGGCAGGATAAGCTTGCCCAGAGTGTAAGGAGCAACTGAGCTGAAGTGAGCTGTGTGTTTCTGGAGATGCACCAAGGAAGAGACACGCTGCAGCCTTTCCCTCCTCTATGGAATAGCCATTAAGGCACACTAATATTAAGGAAGGATTTCAACATATAACTGGTAATATATAGGAATTAGGCAAATATGAAACCAAAGGAGATATTTGAGACGTTCTGTACTAGGAAATCTTCCTATATTTGGTTATAATGTGTATCTTTAACTTAAAAAAGATCTGGCTGCACAGTTACCAGTATAGGTGATAAAAATAGATGTTAACTTCAAGCACATGGTTCTCACTAGAAATCTAAGATTATGCTTTTCTTCACAGTCCAGTTTTCTGAGATTAATTTCAGTTTAAACAAACAGGACAGCTATCAGCCTTTTAATTCAAGTGGGTTGTTAGATTATGTAGATAGCTGAAATACTTCAGCACCTCAGAACGAGTTAGACTAGGACACATAGTGGAAGAATTTGAACCTAGATCAATGGGAATGTTCTTATTTCTCCCAATAAGAACTGAATAGTTTCCCTAAAAATTAGATTTCTTCAGCCCATGTAGTCTTTCATTTCTGAATTTATATGTTTTTTTAAGCCTCTGGAGCATCATGAAAAAAAGGCACTAATTTGAGAAAGGTGGCTTATTACAGTGTCTTCATTAAATATGGCTCCAGGTTCCTGTATTTATCCTTTCGTATCTTGCTGTCTTTTGATTCTGTCTTTATCATCATAGTCAAGCACTGACAGCAGATGTACACAACAGCAGCAGACTGACTTTTATTTTTATAAAGAAATAAACAACAGTAGTGATCAGCTAATGTAGTTCCTCACCCATTCAGTCACCCCTGAGAGTTCCTTTACCGGCTGATCTACTCATTAGTCGTGGGTTAAGGTAACACTGCCAGAGAAGTGCTTTGGGGAATGGAAAGCACATGGGGCCAACTCGCTGGGAATGATGCCCTCCCACCTCTATACTGAGATAGAAGGAATTAAAGGTGCAGAGACTCGCTAGCTCATACTGCAAGGTCCTTCCCTTCAGATGGAGAAGTCTTTTATTCTGTCCTATGTGACAGAAGTGGGAACATTCTCCTTGTCTTCTGAGGCCCATTCAGTAATCAGAAATGGGGAAATATGCAATCAAAATCCCTCAGAGCTAAGGAATGTTTCTTGATATCCTGTCTAAATTCTCTTTTGATCTTCATCCCATCAAAACCTCTGGGGCCATCCTAAATCATCCTCTTCCCTGCTTGGTGTTTATGTCTTTCTGTTACTTATACACCATTAAAATGCACTCCTAATCAAAATATAATTCACTTAATCTTCTTTATAAATGAATCCCCTGAGACTCTTAATCATTTGGATTACTCTTCTCTGGACTGTCTCCAATTTCTTGGCAGCACTCTGAGATTGACATGTCCCAAACTGTACACAGTTCTTTTGATGCAGCCTCAACTGTGCTATAGAAAAGGAAACCGTTGCTGGAACTTGTCAGAGGGACTCTTGTGGAAACCAAATGGCATTGGCTTCATCTCTCTTTTCCATAAGAAAGCATAATGATTTGACATCTTCAGAGTGAAGCATTTTCATTTTTACTTTTGAAATCATTTCCCATTTTGCTTTTTTGAATAATACTTGATATTATTTGGACACATTCTGTGTCCTGGCTGGAATGCAGTAGCCACGAATCTGAACAGTTGCATTGAGTTTTGCTATTTTATTTTGACTCACCTACATATCCAGGCTGTCACTTACAAGATTTATCATTCATTTCTTCATTATATACTCTTATCACTTACCATCTTTGCTTTAGTGCAGACCATGTAGAAACTCAATCCACTACTCTGCATTGTGTCCTTCTCCACCCTTTCACACATCATCATCAAAAATGTTAAATAAAACTCAACCTAGCTTATATCCCTGTATAGCATCACTGTAAGCAGTGCTCAGCAACTCAACACCTCAATTTATCATTTTCATTATTTTATGAACCTTCAGGTCTCTCTTGGTTTACATGACAATGCTGACATTCATATTACTCTTAATTCATACTTCAAGTAGGATTTCGAGAGGGTCAAGAGGCACTACCTTCTTTACCTTTTTTCCCACTTTTATAACTTGATCTTAAAAAGCTATAAGGTTTGTCTGTTATTATTTATTCTCTAGAAAACCTTGACATTAATTGTGTTTATGGTTTGATTTCTATCTTAATAAACATGCCATTACATTATCAGGAACAGAAATTGGACCACTGAATGCTTAGTGCCTGGGGTTTTGGTTTGGTTTGTTTTTATTCTTTTTTCCTTTCAGAAGTTCAGTATTTTATTTCCTTTTTTCCACTAGCCTTCTGGTACCTTCCCATCACACTCTGTAACTTTCTGTAAGTAATTGCTAGTGTTTTTGTAAGTTCATTAGCTAATTCCCTTAACACACTGAAATGCATGCACACCTGCTGATCTGTATATATATTCAGAAGTTTAAAGTATTCTCTTACCTGCTTTTCATCAATAGCTTTGACAAAGTCATTATTGCTCCTTAATTATCCATTTCTCCTGTCCTTATTTTTCTTGTTTAACAGATTTTTATAGAGCATTTCAGCAGTTTACCCATTTTAGAACCATCATTGATATAATCTTTCTCCTCATTTATTAATGAGACTACTTTCTTTCCCATGTTTTCTGCTCTCTTAATATATTTCATATGCTTTTCTTATTCTCTTGGACCCCTTTGGCTATTGCTGACCCATTCTTCTTCCTGCTGTCCTAATAAGCCTTAATCAGAGGGGTTTTCTTCTTGATACTGTTTTGGGGTTTTTTTTATGAGACTAGGGAAAGGTGCTAATTATTTATTTACTTACTTTCTCTGTTGCCAGTAAAGACCTATGTGTTTGTGGTTGACTTTTTGTGCCTTTTTTTTTCCTTTATTTGTCCCTTCATTTGTTACTATACTTACAAATTGTGGCTGTCTGGCTCTTAGACAGCTGTTAGACCTATGCCCCTGGGGCCTGTGGGGTTGCCATCTGATGAAAATTCACATTCCTTCTTCCCCACCTTGCCTCATTCATTTTACTCACCTGTCATATATTTCCAGACTTCTCAAAAAGGACCCAACCTGTATAATCTTTCAGTACAAAGCAGTAGGTGTCCACTCACTGTTTTTGGACCTTTAACAATAAAAAGACTGGAAATAGTGTGGGTATGATCCTGATCCTGCCTTCTTCCACTTTCTTTTCCTTTTCACTGGTGACATCAATAAGATCTGGACATCTTATCTTCTCCATGCTCTAAACATCTCCTCTAACAACTCATACCTGGATTGAGCTTTTGGAATTAGTGTTTTGCCCATTGACTGGCACCTCTCTCCCCATGACATATGAGAAACAATCAGTCTGGGCTCCCTGAGACACAAAGTTTTAAATGAGGCTGCTGAGGGACTAGGGATCAGAAAATAAGGGATTTTTTTATGGGAGATGGTGGCTGGAGCAGATTGGTTACTCTTCTTTCTCTAAAAGTTGAAGGTCACCTCTAACAATGACTTGGGCAGTGCAGGAAGAGAGCAAAAGCAGCCAGGTGCACTAACCGCACATTGTACATGAACATTGTGCACCACAAGGAGCTGTTGATGCAAAAAGCTTTGCCTGAGAGAATTCAAAGAAGACAAGTTCCAAACAGGTAAAATAAATGAAGTTTTGAGGGAGAAAGCAGAAAATGGTGTACCAAAAATAAGAGAAGAGAGCCAGGAACCATAGCAGAAATAGGAGGGAGAAAGACATGCCGTAAACAGTGAGAAGTTCCAAAAGAGGAATTTCATTCAAGAAGAAGAGAGAGAGCTGAGGATCATACAAAGAAGCAGGTCTGTCTGACCGCAAAGGATAATCAGAAAGCCTCTCTCCCGAGGTGATCTAGAAAACGCTAAGCTGCATGTCAGAGAGTTTAGGGTAAGTTGGGGGTTGGAAAAGAAAGTGAAGAAGCTACTGCCTACCTTCAGCACCAAGAACATTGTCAGACCAAGGATGGTTTCATTAGGAAAGACACTCGAAGTGAGTTATCTGTCAGATGTTTTCAGTAGGAAAATGCAAGTCGTCAGAGATTAATGAAGCTACTTAAGGAAGTCACCTGAACAGCAGAGCACACAAACTGCAAAGTGAAAGAAGATTGCAAGGGAAGTCTCCAGACTTAAGTGAACGAGTAGCCACCTTAAACTATACTATTTAGAAGAAAGTGTGGACTCAAAGAACAAGGAAAGGACCTGAACTGTAAAAAAAGCTATTTCCTCAAGCAGGAAATGCAGGCACAAAGTGAGAATCTCCCCAAAAGGAAAGTTTTCTGGAAATTTAAGATGAGTTAAAGCTTGCAAAGGTGATTAAAACCAATAGCAGTCATTTCCTTGGCTGTCTAAATAAAAAGAGAACACTGAATGAAGAAATGGAGCTGTTATAGAGGAATAATATACCAGAGATTAAATATAAACTACAAATGACCCAAAACTAAATTAATAACTTTGCCTCAGTTTTCAATGAAAACAGCATGAGGACAAAGGGTAATTAGTGGAAAGACAGGGATTAAAACTCACCACATTCATTATGCAAGCAGAATTTAGATAGTGCAGCATTCACAGGTGAGAGAGGTGAATAGCACTATTCCACTTGGAACAAACACTGATAACAAACATTCCTAATTTAGATATTAGGTAATGATTAATACCAATTTTGCACCCTACTTCTATTCTCAGTCTCAAGTTTCCTTTCCTACATATCTCTGAACCATCCATTCTCCTTCCTTTTCATATTCCCCAGACTTTTTAACACAGAAAGCACATATCTTTCCCCACTTCTGTTCCTTATACCCACTGATTCACCTGAGGATTTCAGTTTTTCAACAGCATTCAGCAAGGGGTGGTGTGAAACCCTTTGCAAGGGTATAATTTTGCAAGTCTTGCAAAATTATAATCATCTGAAAACCAGAATATTACAGGGGTTTAGATGCCAATAATGTAGTAAAGTAAGAAATTATATCAGTTATGATAGCACAGAATTTCAGTAAAGGGTGGTCTGGTTTAGTACATTATCTTTTCTCTCAGCAAACCACTCCAGGTCACAAAAATGCATAAAGGGAAACACTTCCAACACCTTCCAGCACCTTACCTTCAGCTAAAGGCCTCCTTATAAGTCCAACTCAACCAATAATGTGAAGGACGAGGTTCTGACAGAGTCAATAATAAGGAAACTGTAAAATATATACTGAGCTGACTGATTTGAAAAACAATGTGCCCCCGTCCTTCTCCACCAGAGAATTTAATTTTCATCTTTATTATTGTTAACTATCCTCTGTTAGCTACAAGCCAAAAAGAGAGTTTATTTTACATCATCTATATTCCTTCTTCCTTAGTGGTACTTAATGAGTTGAAGAGGCTGGAAACTTGTTCTCAGCAAAGCCAATATCCTGTGAGTTATAAATGACATTTCATCCTCATATGCAGATTTTTCTGTGCCTAAGTGAATTATTTACAAGGTAGAGCTTGTGGGCTCCAACAATCAGCTGCCAGAGATTTACACCTACACTGAGTCCCTGCTCTCCTGCTGGGAAAATGTGAAGTTTTCCACCACCCTGTAAGATCTGAAGACTTAACAGAGAATAGCTCTCCCCAAAGCTGGCAATGCTTTTCTTGGGATGGTGGCTGACTAGACTTTGCTGAGGGAGAGAGAATAATGGTGAGCTGAGACACCAAGAGTGACTGCTTCAGTAGCTTAAAATAGTCTCCTTTTTTTCCCCTCTGCATGCAGCTGCAAATCAAAAGTATCATGGATCATTTAAATATTGTACTTTCAGTCCTGTATGCATAATGCTGAAGGTAGTCATAGCATTGTTTTTTCACTTTAATGAGGAAAAACTCTTAGAAATTGGATGCTACTGTGATCAGCAAAGTAACAGGAAGGTGGGTAAGAGCAATCAGAGCATTATTAATTCCCCTACCAAAACCTAACTTCATATTTAAGGGACAGGGAGAAAAACTTTAAACCATAATAGATTTAAGATAAATTATTTAAAGTAAATTGGGAAGTATTTTGAAAGCTGTGTTGCACTTCCTGAGTTTTTTCATGTAAAGCACTATTGCAGAGAGCAAAGCATTGTTAAATGTGGTTGTAGTCACAAGAGCAATGACAATGTGGTGCTGCATTGGCAATAGCCAAGTTGCTCTGGAGGCCATGAGTCTGGAGCACATGTGGCTCCTTTCTGATGCCACAGGTGGGCTTTCTTTCTCCTTTATAATCTTCAGAGCTTCTCACTAGCTTTCAGTACTTCCATAATGTTTAGAAAACTAATGATGTTTACACTTGGGTGGAAAAAAAGAGAACTATGTTGCAATTTAATCTCTCACGAAAAGCAGTAAAATTCATCTACGTGGTATATGTAGGTAGCAAAACAATGTAAAAGAGTCATTTGGGGGAAACAATCCCTCAGTGGCAGGAAAACAGATCAGAAGATATAATAATTTTTTTCCTATTTAGGTACCTCTGATCCTGGAATACCCAAAGCGATTCTCTCTTTCCTTCCATTTGAATCTCCTCTGACAAGAGATAATCTGCTGCTTTTTTTCATTTCCCTCTTATCCACTTTATTTCTTATAATACTAGACTGGGTATAAAATTGTTCCAATATGCTTTTACCTAAAGACTAACTGTTCCTGCCATAGATAGATAGATAGATAGATAGACAGACAAACAAAATGGTGCTTCACTCACCTTAGGTCACATGTGACAGAGCTCCATGTAGAGGTTGAACACTAAGTAATACTTTTCAGTAAAATATTCTCACCCCTTATGGCTCTGGGACTTGATCCAGCCTGAAAGTTCAACGCATACATACATGCTTAATTATGTGTCACGTAATTCTCATTGAATCTAACGGTCCATGTGTGTGTTGCTGAATTTGGGACCACAACGACATCTGAGGCTCACTCTCTGTCTTTAAATATCTGACTCCATCTCCTGTTGCCTTTGTGAGACCTCCACAGTCTCACTACCATTCTTTGCCTCTGAGCAGGATGTGGGGAGCACAACCAAGATAATCACTTGTGTTCCAAAGGATAGTGCATGACAGGAAAGCCCAAACTGGCTTTGAGAGACAAATGTCCCCAGAAAGTAGCTAAAATTTTCCTGCAGGATGGAAGAATGAATATTTTTTCCACATAATTCCCCTTGCTGATAAAAGGTTTGCAATTGCGTTGAGACTCTTTCTCAGTATACTAGTAAATACTGTTTTTTCCTTTAAACTGAAGAACAGTAAAATGGCAATTAATTTAGACTAGGTAAAATATATAATTACCTAGTCATAAAATGGACAATAAAAGTACTACATTGTTGAATCCATTTCATTAGTAGCATGTACATAAAAACTGTTTCAGTGTATAAAGACGGAAGTATTGTGCTTCATTGTTTTCAAATGACGACGGCTTGCTTTTTCTTGATTTTGCAAACAGACCTCTCAGCAATGTTACTCCAGCAGCTGTTTAGACTTCTTTTCCTTGTGGTCTCCACATTATCCTAACTTTGGCTTGAAAGAGCTGAAAAGCATCAACGTATCTTAAGAATTCAAAGCCACAAAGTAGATCACATAAACCCAGACTTAATATTGATGATGCAGTTTTACCTGGACTGGCAGGTGACTTTTTATGCCCTTTTTAAATTTTGTTTTAATTCCTAAATTTCAAGGTGTTGCAAACAAAGTGGCAATCCTGTAGAGCTGTCTTTCTAACTTTCATCTTTTTATTTCTTTGCTGTTCTCAATCTGAAAAGCTCACAGATCTTTCAAGATACACACAACTATAAAGTACATCCTACAAAAACAAAACAAACCCAAAGAAACAAACCAAAAACCAAACCCCAAAACAGCCTTAGGAGATGAGGAAAGTTGTTTTTCTGGAGTTTTTAATCTCTGGTAAATCCAGTGTACCTGCTTTGCAATATCACCCATTCCTGTGAAACATAGCATTCTTTAGTGATCAGGAATACAAACTGGCATAAAGAACTTCTTCATTAGGACATCAAAACTGCAGGAATATTTTCAATTGTTGCTATAACTTTTTCTTGGAAATTATTTCAGTTATTTTGTGACCACCTAAGGCTCTCTAAGGTACACAGCAACACAGTTTGAGACAACTCTGTGATGTTCTGTATATCATATAGTTGTTAACAACCTGTCAAAGTCATCCTGACACCAAACTGAGAAGCTGATGGTTTTGGTAACATAGTAGCGGAGATGAAAAAAGATGGTCCTCATTATTGTAATAAAACCAAGAGACACACTGAGAATCAATTACTTATTCTGTGACCTGTTGAACCAACCCTCAGTCAAGTGGGAAACTGCACTGAGCACCTAACATTATCAAATGATTTAGGATGGAGCGCTGTCCGAAGACTTGCAACAAGTCAAGGCAAATACATTTCCTTAAATTGTAGCTTGTTTAATTACCTTGCTCCTGAGCACAAAGATCAAATTGAGCAACTTAAGGTACTGAAGCACTCTGACAGCTGGACATGCAAAGGAAATAATTAGCACACATAAGAGCTATGTTTAAGGATGAGACTCCTACTGACAACAGCAAGGAGATGCAAAGTTAAGGCAGACACTGTGTCCTTGACTGGATCCATGTGCCTACAATTTGCAGCACATATTGGATTGGGGAAGAGCACCATGTGTTGCAACCATTTCAAGCAAGCAGATGGCTTTTTAAAGCTCTCAGTGTAGAGAAGGCAAAGCCCTTTCAAAGGCTGGCATTTCACTCTCATTATTTGTCACAGACTGTTCCACCTCTTGCCTTCACAATGCCTGAGTACCACCAAGAAAATTCTCTGTCATGGAAGGCACTGTGCAAGCATATGAGAAAAGGTTATGTCCCCTGATACAATGAAGTGACCAGTGAGACAGGAAAGTAGCAATGGTATTTCATGTTATGAAAACAATGCCCTACAGTAACTTATTTTTCTTTGCGAAATCCCAGCCTTGAGAGAGAAAGTTGAAAGTCACCAAAAACCCTCTTTGGTGCCTACCTACACTTCTCAGGGCCTTCATGCCCACCCACAGCAACGTCTTTTTTCCTACTCTGAGCATCTCTCAAATATAGCACGTTTCTTCCATAACCAAATTCAGTTATAAGTTTTAAAGTAATTGTGTACTGTGGAAAGCTGAACCTAGGAGCCCAACTTTCATCCGCTACTTCACGCATCTTTTAATAGGATCTCTCGTGCCTGCCTGAACAGTCACCCAAGATGAAGAGAAAAAGACACCTCATTTTAACATATCATCTTGAAGGATGGACTCTTTGGAGTACTGTGCACTACAGATTTGTTATGATCAGAGGGGCCAGATGTCACCAGCTGAGCCGTTCATTTGATGCTGCGCCATTGCTCGGTGCTGCTGCCATAGATACTGCCCTGCCCTTATGGTGGCTGCTGTGATTCATTGAAAGTAATATCATCCCAACTGCCACTCCAGGGAATCTTGCAGGCATGATTTTCTAACACAGCATGACCCATTAAAAATAACAGCCAGGAATTCTGCGCTTTATAAAAGGGCATCTTCATTAGCTCTCACGGTGGGTCGCCAGAAAGTCCCAGGCACTACAGTAGTCACGGGGTAATTTGTAGTTATCAGAAACATTGCATTTAATGTCTTTATTCCTGTGGAGCTGGAGCCCACTGGTTACTAAACACAGACTCCTCCTCTTAAATCACAGAAATTAAAGAGGAAAGAGACACATCAGATTATTTTGTCAATCCACTCTTTGAATGCAAAATTGGCAAATGTATGGTCTTTGCCGCCAAGACATTCAGTGCCAGGGACACTCACCACTGTGCTACAGGCCACTTCACTTATCAGTGCCTACTAGTGCTTGGCCTTTCTCCTAAAACAATGAATTCCTGGTTATGCTGTGCAGCACTTCGTCCTCCACACAAAGCTTCATCCAAAGAACAGACTCTAAATGACTACAGAGGGCTGTAGATTGAGTATCTCACCTGCTTTATTTATTCTTTTAAATATACTGGAATAGGAGCTGGTGTTTCACTTGGAAAGTTGGACAGAAGTAATCTAAACTTCTATTTCTATCAGGTTAAATGGAAAACCTTTTTTTTCCAGGACTAAACAAACCTTCTACATAAATTAAAAGAAAAATACCTGTCGGCTTTAGCATTGTATGGACACCTTCTGTTTGAGCATCAACTGTCAACAAATCTTATAGACACTCATTGCTTATTAAAACAGGTACATAACTCCCTGAAGATTTGTCCTGCTTCCCAGCACTGGAGCTCATTCTTTGGTGAGCTGGCAAGGGCAAAATCTCCCAAAGAAGAGAAGAAGTATATGACAGATGTTATAGAGAAGTTTCTCACCCTGGTCCTCAGATGCTGTGGTGATGAATGTCCTACAAAACCACCAACTCAGAATAGAGTAGAAAGGCTGTGGTAACTAACATTAATAGAGACCTGGGCCCAGAAACACATTTTTCCAGTCCCTTCTAGGAAAAGTATTTTCTCTTGTACTCTAGGTTGAATATTGACTCAAATACAGTGGTCCAAATGACGTTATGAAGTGCAGATTCTCTACAGCATTGAGCATGAGCTATAGTGCTTTGGGCCATAGCAGCAATTCATAACAATGAGCAATAAAAAATAAATTCCAACACATGTCTTGCTCTGCAAGGGTGTGGACTGAGCTTCATTGCAAGCTCCTTGCAGGACTGAAAGAAAGGCCTCCAGGCTATGTTGCAGTTTCTGAATGATGTCCAAGAATGAGTCCTAGTTCTGTGGTGAGTATATCAAATAGGCAGCAATTCTTTCCATTATATATTACCTCCCCAGTCATTATGAAATCATTTGGTATTCACTGTGATAGCACCAATCATTAATGCACTCATTTGGTGTTCTTATGGCTTGTCTTATGCTCTTCCCCAGGAATTCCATTGTAATTAACCATTAGTTAATGTAAATAGCAATGGACATTTAAACAAAAGTGTTACCAGACATGGTAAGTAGTAGCAGAGAATCAGTGTGTTCATGAAACCAGCTACAGTCACTTCAAAAAGCTCCTTTAACAGTAATGAAAGCCTAATAGTAAATATGCCACTTAAACAGAATCAGAGGTTATTGAAAGCATTTTACAGCATTTCATCTGAAAACTACATTCAGCATTCCTCCTCTTCCTGCATCTCTAGAAGAGTAGACACATGGACAGCCTTCATGCTATGTGGCAAACAGGCGAGGATTACTACAAAACTTTTCTCTTCACAGCACTCCATTGAGTATATCAATGTATCAGCTGTGTTGGCATGTGTACGTATCCTGCAATTGATGGGTCACTGATTGCTTTAAACCAAGGAAAAGAGCAATAAGAAAAGTGAGCCTATGAAAAGCTTAACTAGTTTTACTGTTTGCATCGCATCAGTCCTTGAATAAACTGAAATGTAACAGAATGGGATCTGGTATAATACCTTCTTCCCCTCCCAGACTTGTATTCCTGGATATGTTTTAGAGCTGGAATTCACTGACCTTTGTACAAGTGACACAGATCTAGCTTTCTGGTAAGAAGCCACAAATTATCATTGAGTGGATCTATGAGGACAATTTCTTGCAGAAAGCAAAAGTAGTAAAACTTGATGTTTTGCCAGATTATAAAAGGCCAAAAAATTTCACTTTTCAGCCAGGGCACTTATGTGAATTATTATCATAGGAAAGGACTGCCTTTTGCCAACTATAATAGAAATGGGAACTTTTCATTGTCCTGTAGTGTGCTAGCCAGGGTTCCTGTAAATAACAATAATAACAAATCTAAGTCTATCTCAGGAATCCAGTGGAAATAGAAGGTGCTTCTTCATTGGGTGTCCCCTTAGTAAACATCATTAAAAGAATCCAAAACAACAACAAAAAAATGACAGCAGAGTGACTGAGCTTGTGTTCCCCTGTTCTCTCCACAATGAGTAAAGTCCTCTACTTCTAGGTATTTCTGTCAGATCCCCTCAGCTACATCCTTGCAGGGCTATGCTTTCCCACATTTCAGTTTTTAAGCTTGTGACTGTGAATGATCCCACAAACTGTGAGGCAGTTTGTGCAGAAATCCAGCGTGAAATAGAAAACACAGAGAAGAATTTCATATTACCCTTCTTTTGAAGCTATATATCTTCTTTTTTTGTCTGTTTTACCTTCTCCGTGAAAAAAATGCAGCAGAAATCTTTAATTTCTCAGAAATTTTAGCCTTCGAAATTTAATCTGGATTTAAAGGAGCATTTTGTAAACAGATGTGCTGATACGCAAACATCTGCTGCTTCCTTTCTCCTGAGCATGCCTAATTTTAGTTACTTGTTTATCTTTTTCACCTCTTTGTTCCTGTTATAGTGTTTTCATTTAGATCTTTCTGATTCTGGACAGTGCCTTTGCTCTTTCTACTTCACTACACTGGTTGAATATCAAAAGACACCCTGAGGACTAGCAGGACTTTGAACAGAACAGATAATTTCTCTTCCTTAGGGGCTGCTCTTTTGGGGCTCAAGGCAAATGGTCATGGCCCACTTCATCCTGACCTCCTCACCATGCTGATCTCAGCCATACTGCTCCAAATGGAAACTGATGCCACCACTATCAGTGCAGGGATTGCAGCAGGTCCTCGGTTCCGCTAGTGTTGAACTGGGTGTACTTGATGTCATTCCTCAAGGAAGTCAAACTGGGCTGAAGAAGGAAATTTTTCTCATTACTAACAGAAGACTAGTGCAATGCGGTAAGTTTTTCATCATTTCTTTCTCAATCTATGCTACAAAACTGATCATAAATAGTTTCTGGGTGCAATAAAATTGGGAGCCAGGCTTCTAGAGCAAGAGGGGAAAAGTAGGAATCTGGCAAAGACTTTGGAGCCATCCCAAATATTGGGTGGTGGGTGGCAGGAAAGTGAAAGCCATCTGGTGGCTCAGATTTCCCGTATAAGGAGGTCCTCTGGTTTTAAAAATGTGGGCCTCAGCTCCTCTGGGAAACAAATGCTCACAAAATGAAGAAGGAAATGTAATGGTTTGCCTGCAAATTTTGATACGTGATGCAGTAAAAACAGGGTTTCTAATAATGACATTTCTACATTTCTTCATTATGAGTCATGAGTAAACATGACATTTCTGCAACGCGATCTAGATATGTGATCAAAGATTAAAACGGAGCCATTTTAATATTTTAATTATTTCGGCACTGTCAGGCTTCAGAGTCTGTTATGCCAACACCCAGTGCAGAAGAAATAATTTGTAACAAAGAATTTTATCAATTTTAGATGCTTTTTTCTCCATGTGGATTGTGTGTGAATGGGTCATTATTTTCTCAGATTTGCTCATTATTAGAAATGATCCACAATGAATAATTTATACTAATATTTCTTGTTCTGCAGCTTCTTTACCACCAGTTTGAAGCTGTCTAGGCTAGTTTTTTCTGAACAAACAAATCACATGGCCTCATTTCTGCTTCCAGGTTGGCTGATAGGTGTTTTACTGGACAGGGTGCTCCCATTTATGAGTTTTATATGTGCTCTCAGCAGATATATTTGTTCTCCATTTAAAAATGCTATTTCCACAAGCGTTCTTATGAGTCAATTATTCATAGAGAGTGAAAGAGTTCAAACACAGCAAAGAGAATTCAAAATTTTGTCCCAGGAATTGTTTTGCTACTGGAGGAGTGCCAGCAAGTTTATCTAGGTGCAAACATCATGTGCATGTGCATGAATCAGAAGGGAAGAGTTTTCTCCAACACTCAGCAACATATCAATTACTGATACTCAGTCCAGGGCCATGTGCTCCAAAAGGGTTAGGAAGAGGTTCCACTATTAGTCCAGAATTTTCAGGCATTTAACTTTATGTCTCATGAAACATTTGAACTTGATAACTAGGGAGTAATTCCAGAGAGCTGTGTATCCATCCTATTATCCACCAAACCTAGTAAGTCTAATGTGGGTAAGACACGGAGACAACCCTTTTTTAATATGGTAAATCTAAAGAGCTCAGCTCTAACACAGGAAAGTGAAATCCTTCTTTGTTAAATCTGTATGTCTTCTCCCTGCAGATCTTGCTTTTCACACCACCTCTGCCAATCAGTCCAAATTTCAAATACTCTACCGGTAAGACAATTTCACTTGTGTATTCCCTAAACCAATCTATTAATTCATGATCCTTTTATCTGGAAATACTAATAACTTAGCACTTCTATGATGGGTGAAAGATATCAGAGGCAGGTGTCTCCTCCACAGCTTGTGTAAGTCTTCCTAGAGAAAACCCCAGTTTTGATTTGTAAATTGGGCAGCCTGAAAAATCAATTTTTTTATCTACTCAGACAATCATAGAGTCCTCAAACTTCCAAGGTCTTATGAGAGTGCTATCACTCTCCATGATGCAAGTAAACCCAGTATTATGCTGGAAATGATCCATTTGCAGTTCATGTTTGGAAGTAATCCAAAAGCAAAGAGATACAGGGTTGGAGCAATCAGCCCATCAATTAAAATTACTGAATAATTTCCAAATTCCTGGTCTGCCAGAACAGTAACTTGCAGTGTGGCTCTGGTCATAAAACTGAGGGTAAGGGGTGAGGCTCGGGGCGGAGGGAAGCACACAGCTTGCTGCTTTATTTCAACTTCCTATGCCACATGGGGCACAGGGGCTCAAGTATGAGCTGAAACTGCTTTAAAGAACGTCTGTTCTCTGTGAGTCACTGAGGGTGAGTCACGCACACCAACATAGGATCAGAAAGCCTTCCATTTTGCAAATGGTAAGTGATGATGATAGTTAAGCAAGGGAGTCCACTGTGACTCTCCTATTCCAAGATGTGTCATTATAAACCTGATGGAGCGCCCGCAAAGAAAATACGGTGCTCCAACTACTTTGTTAGTTGTCCTTTCCTGGATAAAAAGAACATCCATACACATTTTAAGTTTCACCTTCACAGTTTTTATGCTTTCATCCTCAGAGGGGTGACTATGGAAAATGTCTGTAATGCAGCTACATCTATCTATCAGCCTACATTTCCCTGCTTCATCCCAGTAATAGCCAATACCAGTGGTTATGCAGAGCCGTACAATGGTACCTTCAGGAACAAAATAGTCGGTTAGAAAGATTTTTTTTAAAATTATTAAAGAATATTTTTTCATTTTCCATCCTCTACAGATGTCATTTTCTACTGATGAGTACCTCTAAATTTTGCCCTTGAGTCATTACACACACAGTATAAGATGCTAAACCCAACAGGCTATTTTCCCCACAAAACAGAAAAGTTTCCCTTTAGCACATACAAAACCCTGCATATGTAAATACAAATCTAATTATATATATTTAGGTGTGAGTATCTAGGTATATCTGCAAGCATCAGTAATCACATATTTTTTTAAAAAAGAACACATCAAAAATGCTAAGGTTCAGCAAAAAATGAGCTAAAACCAAAATCAGTACTAAGGTAAGTAACAAACTTTTATTTGGTTTCTTTCTTCCTATGTGCCATGGCACAGACCTTAATTACATTACCATGTCTTATTTTTCTTCATTGTCTTCCCCATCTATGGAAGACAGGGCTCAAGAAACTGGAGTACTTTTTAGTATCGTATTTTGGTCTCATCCAGCATGTGGCCTCATGCACTCTCTAGCTCTGCACTGGATACAAAATTATTTTTTTCTTCTCTCCTTCTCCTCCCTTGTGGGGATTTCATAACAGTTGTTTAAAATTGTTTGCTACCTTTCAGAGTTTACCTTCATGATACTACTATGAAGAAATGCAAAATCACTGTCTCTGGTTTACATGCATAAAAACTGAGACAAAGACTAATATGAGCATTCTCAAATGTGTCATTTAATTTGGGATTCCCAACTCAAAAAATTTGTGTTTGGCATGTTCACAATACTTTCTCTGTTCAGAGCAGAGGTCATCTTAACTTCACACACAGCTGTGGGAAGTCTGCAGTTCTAACAACCAGATCTCTGATCCAAAATATTGAGGCTTCCCATGGAAGTAACTTGACTGTCAACAGATGAAATCTCTGGACATGAAGCCTCTAGACATCCAGTTCTTCTGCATGACACCCACCCACCAGAGCTCTACAGACAACCATTTTCTTCACCCACTTTCCTTATCACAGGTACGAGACATCTTTTCATTCCTACAACACATAAGCAAAGAGGATGTCCGCCTACAGTCACCACATTGCTCAGATACGTCAGCACAGCACGAGATGTCCATTGCAATGAATCAGATATGGGTTCTAAAATGAAAAGTAATGACATCATAGAGACAGTGCTATGCAGATTAGGAACTAGAGTGATGATTAAGTTGTAGACGCATTGCTTGGCATTTTGTGACATTCCTCTTCTGAGTTCTCAGCCAGAGTGTAATGCATATGTCATTTATCTTGGGTTTATTTGTATGTTTTGCCCAGTTCCAACTTCTTTGGTTTACCTTGGCTAGTTTATTTTGATTTTCTGTCCCTCCATTGTACCCATGATGGAACAAAGCCAGCTCTCATCATGGAAATCACCACATAAACAGTTTAGACTTGTTGGGGTCCAAACAACTAGCAAAAGGGTCTTCCTATAGATCATATTCAGCAACATTAATTTCAGCCATTGGTATTGCTGCAATCTGTAGTTCTCCCTTCCAGATGGGTTGGGCTAAAAACAGATCTTACCAAAGTAAGCAGAGTTTGAAAATCCAGCCCTTATAATGTATGATTTCTTTTGACAGGATACTGTTAAGACCCTCCATTTTCATCTGTCTCTCTCTAAGCAGGGCCCCTCCACCAAGGTGTTTGCATTGGAAAGCATGTATTACATGCATAAGGTTTTTCTCATGCACTCCCTAGGGTAGACACTATCACTGAGAATCTCAAAACAGCCCCACTTAACTTCATGGTAATGGGCTATCTGAATTCCTGAAACAGCTTTGACAATCTTGACTTGCAAGCACTATTGTTTGAAAACTATGACAGTCTGCCTTGGTGGTGATATGAATAATAATGATAAAATGCAGCATATATGCATTGGCCTTTTAACTTAGGCTTGACTGGAGACTTAGGAAGCCCATCTTCCTGCAAAACTGCCTATGCGCACAACAGTGCAAAGGTTGCAGAAGGAAATCTTTTGACTGTTGAGGTAGGATCGAGCCAGGATTACAGGCTTTTTATTTGATGTGTACTAAATTTAAAAAATAAAAAATTAAAAGAAATAAAACCAAATATGAAACAACAAAGAAAAATAGCCCAACAATGTGCTTGATGAGTTTAAGACCTACAGGAAAATATTTAATATCACACAACAATGAAAGGAATTGGTATGAAGTATAAATGGCAAAGCAGTGAAAAGAACTGACACAAAACATACTGGCAAGTACAGCAACACCCACACAATCAAAAGCATTCAAGGAAATTAAAAAGAGAATCAAATGACTAAAGATCTAGCTATGCAAGAGAGTTGTATTGTAAAAGTAATCTCCATCCGCAGCTATCCCAGGGATTTGAATGCGCTGGAATTTCAGGACTAGGTTGAATCAGTTGGCAAAAAAGAAATAAAAACTAGGAGGAGAATGAGAACTCAGAAACACAATAAAATACCCGATTGAGCTTCTTTAGTATATCTGTATTTCAGTAGTCACATTTAGAGGTAGATTTGACCCCAAAACTCTGGGGGTTAGATTTTGGGGTGCTTTGAAATTAATGAGATATCACAGCCAAGTTTGTATTTGGCCTCAGTCCCAAGCAAAAAATTCTAAATCCAATCCTTTCCAAACTTTGGCTGTTCAGTTTAACACCCCAGTTTTGGATCCAAATCCAGCATTTCAAATGAGTCTTTACTTCTGTCACTTCATATCATGTCACAAAGCAAGAGCATACAGCTGGATGCAATGTAATAATGAGACAAAACATAACAGACACTGCAATGGCTACCTTTACAATTTAAATGCTCTGGGGTTTTTTTGTGTGATTGGCTGTGCACTGAGGATTTTTGGAAACTCAGGGTGTAAAATGCAGGAATGCCCAGTGAGCCTCATGCAGTTCCATGACAGCATTTGTCTCTTAGTTACAGCAAGGGTAATGTTATCAGCACCAAGCAACCCAGAAGAAAATTATCAATTGGTTACCAAGAAACCTAATGATTTCATCAATATTATTTTACCAGTTACAAAGGTCATTTGGAGAAGTAATGCCACACGAAATGTGCTTGTGAAGTGGGTGATGTGTGGGTGGCTGTTAAGGGTCAACACTTCATTTCTCATTTCTTTAATTGATACTTCTGAATGAGTATTAATTGAGCTGCAATGAGAAGAGTGTGCAGTTTGACAATGCAAGTGACAGGATGGAAGTGCCATTTGCAGAATGTATATAACCACAGCTAACACCCTCAAAGCGTTAATTCCATTTTATGTCTTTCACATTTAATAGCAAATTTGCCATTTAATCTTTAAGACAGAAGTTACTTATTCTCAATCTACCTCTCACTTGCACTGATATAATCTCATGCCACTCAGACTGGCCTGTGGCATGAAGCACATCACACTTTCAAATCAGGTCCATTTTTTCATTAGCTCATATCCTTCCTGAGATGCCCTCCTTTACAGATGGCTGATCAGCAATCAACACTAGTTTGTTTCAATCAGAAAAGCAGCCGTAACTTCTCATTTAAAGACTGTTCCTGGAGAAGCGCATTAGTCGAAGGAATAAAGCTGGCACTGGGGCAACACTGGCTCTCACAACTGATTTCTTTTTAGGATTTTTTTTTAAAGAGATATACCTCTTTTTATGTGGAGACCTGTTTTTTATTTTAAAGGCAAGCATAATGAAATCCATGCCTTTGCATGTTTCAGGGAGCCCTTCATGTAGTGTGCCAATAGACTGTGAATCTGAAGAGTGAATACAAAAGGTAGTAAAAGTCTAGGAGGAAGCCAGGGAATAGTTCCCATATGTATGTGCTGACACTTTCTCCCTCTCTGTTTCTCCTCCAGCAATGCAGTGTATTACCCTTTGAGCCTACTTGACTAAGGTTAAGCATTTACACCTCTTCAGAGGACAGTCAGTCAACTCAGGGAGACACTGATTTTCATAGCAGGAGACTTCAAAATGATTTCTTCTCTGCTTGGGCAGCTCAAAACACACGTGCACAGAAGCAAAGGTCAGATGTCATCCAAGTGGCAGGAGAGTGCCAGCTGAACGCTTGGGATATATTTTTATATTGGCCTCGGCTCAGCCTCCAATTCTGCAGGAATCTACTTGGCACCCACAGTTCTCTCCAGTGCATTAACCCTGGGTGCAAATGATAGGATTTAGCCTTCCAGGCACTGACTTGCGGGTGCAGTCAGATAGCTAGATAACTTAATAATATCATTTGTGCTCACAGTTAACTGCAGGTAGAAAAGAAAGCTGGAGTGACTAGGAAAAGAGAGAAAAACAGAGAGAGGTCTTTTCTATCTCCTTTCCCCCACCCCCTTCCTCCCACAAATCAGATTTCTTGTATTCAGTGAGGAATTGCTTTTTAGCTTACAGTTCAGAAAATACAGAGCTTCTCATCACTTCTTCTCCTGTGGTGGCCGTTTGCAGCTGAGTGCATCAGTCTCCTGCTCAGTCTTTTTCCTTCTGTTTGCACAAGCTGGCAACCTTTCTTTCCTTACTCCCTTTCTTTCCCTACTTCCTGCTTTCTCCTCTTTCATGTCACACACATACTTGCTTTTATATTTCAGCTCATCCCAGAGGTAACTTTTGGCTGTTTCCATCTGTCCCTACTCTTCTGTATTTTAATTGCTTGTTAATTCTGTATGTTGGTTGGGTTTTTTTCAGATCATCTTTTACCCGCCAAGCCCATATTCTTTAGGCCTCTCCTCACATCCCTAACGTCATGCTGCTCTGCCCTCTCCCAGTTTCTTAAATGCAACCAGTCCTATCTGCAAAGAAACTGAGGAGAAATCTGGCTCCCTGCACACTTGCCCCTGTTCATGTTTTATACAGCTCGTATGATGTCATCCACATCAGCACCTCATCCATGATTGCAGAGGGATAGCACTGGATGGTGATTGGTGCACACTCATGGAAGCAGGGACTCAGAAAGGACCCCACCACTAACTCAGGTCTGTGGATGCAAAGAATACACAAAAAGAAATTAATAAAATTATGGAGGTAAAACCAGCATTGGCAATAGGCACCCTGGAGAGGCCAGAGCTACTCTTAACCAGTGGCTGTGATGCACCTTGCATGCCTTCTTGAGTTTCCATAAGATCCTGCTACTTTATACCTAAACCAAATGTGAGCTGTGTCCAAAGATACTCTAAAACTTAATTACTCCTCCAGTTTAGTAGGAAGCCAGTGCTCAAATGGCTGAATTATGCCATTTGGAAAGGACAATTGGTTATTACACTTATCAGATTGTTTGTGACAGGAATGGGTTAATTTTCCTAACCTTTTCTGTTCTTGTTCCACTCGTAGGGTTGTCAAAAGGATGGATAAACGTGTTGCTATTTTCTGGTTTTGTTTCAGTGTCTATCACGAGAGTGGACCAATTTCATACCATTTGCTGCTTTCATTACTGTCTCAGGGTTGTCACAAGAATTGATAAATTTCAGACTGTTTTTCTTGTCCTCATTACAATCTTAAGGTTGTCATGAGAATGAATTGATTTTGTGCCATTTTCTGTTCTCATTACAGTCTTTGTCATGAGAATGGCTTCATTTGGGGCCATTTTTGTTCCTGTTACTTACAATCTTTTGTCACAAGAACAGGGATTATTTGATGAAAATGAGAAGACAGCATCTCAGACACTGAGATTCAGGGATAACTTGTTCTTGTGACAGAGATCATAACGAGGACAGAAAGCAGTACAGAGTGTATCCATTCTCAGGATGTTTTTAAAGGCTGTGATTTTATGACCCTGATTGTGCCACCTGGCTTCACCAGGAGGAGATTTTACCACTTTCATTGTAGTAACCAGTACTTCATTCATGCTGCTGGTAGAGTTCTCCCTACTCAGTAAGGGAAAATATATTTATAGAGGGGCTATCAGAACGATTGCAGATGAACAATATGGAAAAATTTCAGGATAGGCTTTGGTAATCCCAGGAACACATATTTCAATCTCCAGCTGGAGACTTTAGGTGCTTTTCACAGGATTCAGGTAGGGGTCACCACAATGAAGGCTGTCATTGGGTACAGCACTGAATTTTGGTGGATTAAATACACAGAAGAGATGTGGGTTTGGGTGCCTGGCTGATCTTAGGTTTGTCTAAGTTGCCCATGTAGCCAGCTTGATCTGGGAGCTCTGGGACACTGAGTTCAAATGAAGGTAAACCAGCAACTGCAAACAAGTGCCTACAACTCATCTAACAGTGAGTTACTGCAAATGAAAGGGCACAAGTTAGAGATCAAGGCATGTACAACATGCAGGGCCCAGAAAACCTAGAAGTAATTACTGCATTCTCAAAGGTGATCAAAGAGAAGCAGCAAGAAATGATAAATAAAGCAGAGACTCATACAGCACATGGGGAGGGAGTGGGAATGAAATAGGCATCACAATAAGACTGAAGCTGTGGACATGGAAAATGAGAAAGCAGTTGTGGAGGAGGGGAGAAGAAGCTACAGCAGAAGGAAGAGTGCTAAAGCATAGCCAAACACTCAGAAATAAGTCAGATTGGTTTGTGTAAGGCAGAGAACCAAAAGAAAGGACAAGAAAAGGAGAAAACTAAAGAAGAAAAATAAGCCATGGTGGGATCGACAAGGGAGCCACATTTATTGTTATGATAAGCAAGTGGAAACCTACTGCCTTGAAAGAAGTTTATTAACTGCCTTTGGGCTCATCAGCTTTTATTTTGCAGCAACTAAGATTTTATTCCTGATTTTTCACTCCTGGTTCCATCAGAAACTGAATATAGGATGCATGTACGGGATTTCCTCTGGCAGGCCTCCCAAGATGAGATCCAAAGAAAAGGAAAAGGTGACTTAGGAGCCGTTGCTGTAAGGAGGATTCAAGCTGTGAAACAGCCCAAAAGGAGACCATGCTAACTGGAATACACCACAGGAACTGCTTGGGTAATTATCCTGCAAAGCTGTCTGGGAAACCATCAGAAAACCTATCAGAAAGTAAGTGTACCTGAGCAATGAAAGACATTACCAGTAAAAGAAAAGTGAGGAGGACGGACACTCCCCACTGGCTAAGTAAAATAAAGTAAGAATGCTGCAATAAATAGACCTGACAGATGACACCTGGTATTTCCTGGGCCGATTTCTATGAACATTTTATTGATCTTTTACATTCTGATTTGTCCATCAGAGCCTATGATCCTTTGCTTTGTCTGTCTCATACCTCCCCCCACCCCCTACCCCCACATTTACCATATGTACCTAATCTCACTGCTCTGCCATCTGCCATTGTTTGAAGTATATGGGAATCTAAGTTTAATCACAAAAATGGTAGCCCTGGCTGTGTATACTATATGAATGTTCAACTTTCACAAGATGAAGTGACCTCCAAATGGCTTACTGCTTTTCATTAATTTCTCTGTATAATTGAACATTTTTCGGCATCTCATTTAACAAACTGTTAAGCTCCTTATTGCACAGAAGGGCCATGTGATGCGCAGGGATTCTGAAATGCTTCCCCTCATTCACTGTTCTCCTACTAATATCCTGGGCATTATTAGTAGTTCACAAAGCCAGCACATTTTCTTTTTGATAAGTGTCCCTGTTCTGCCCTCCTTTGTCCACCTCCAAATGCTGCCTAGTACTTACAAAGAATAAAGCTGTGCTGCCTAACTAGCCTGGTGCTTTGGATTGCTACCCCTACTCACTCAGTTGCCTGTAAGGGGATGTACTTATATCATGAAAGATAAATCCCAGCTAGAAATACAGGTCCCTGACAACCTAATCACTGAAACCCTGTCAAGTAACCCCTAATTTTAAAGCAAGTGGTTAATTCCCAGCAAATTGATTTATGCACTGTTTGAGGTTTGGTGAGTTGTGTTGTTCATCTGTTATTACCACAAACTCAGCTCAGCCTATTCATTTAGACCACTGACACAACACAGTGCATCTCCCAAGAAAATGTCCTTTGTCAGCACATCTAGAATTTGCTAATTAAATCAACGATGACATTATTCACTTTCTGAAAAAAGCAACTTCTCTCTCCTGCCACCCTTAATACACGTGTGTGCATAAACATGTACACACCCAAGTATAGTTTTTAACTGGCATTTGTAAATGTGTTTAGTCCAAAACTTTGAATGATGTTTATTAACTGTTTTAATCAGTTCTAGATCATCTGGCCACCTCACTAGACATGTACTTTCTATACGCCTATAAACTCAGTAACCTCTAAAGTGTGTGTGCACCTGTGTGTGCATGTGTGTGTGAATGTGGCAACAGAGAGAGGAACCAAATGATGCTCATAAGTTATTGTGAGTCTTACTTTTTCAGAGCACACCCCAAAGTGTGAACTTCATTAAAATATTAGCGTTGGTCAGCAAGTTCTTTTCTCATCTGTATTGTTGCAGCTGAAGACAATTCAAAACACCGAAAAGACAGGTCAGCCCCCAAGCCCCGTAATTACAGGTCCATAATATCACTATAACTCCTTGTACTATTTAAGGTGCAGACAACAGAAGAACATAGAAACTAATCTTTTTCATGCATCCAGTAAATTCTTCAAAGAATGCTTCTTCCCTTCAGAGGCTAAAACCTCTGAAAAAGTGACCAAAAAATTCTGTCTGTACTCAGACTCTTGCTTGTCTAGGCGTTAGGTGAACATGGAAGCCTGTATCTGCCACATAGATATGCTTTGACAAAGGCCCTTGGTTGTGCTTGGGGTACTGTTTGCCTTGCAGAACCACCTTAATTTGGTAGTACATTCCCCTGGGTGCACAATATGGCTTTTACCCCCATGTTAAATCCCAAATTTCTGCAGCTGCTCTGCACCATACTCATCTCTCATACACCATGCTCTGCAGGCTTATTATACCTGGGGTGTTTGCAATGCAACTGAGAAAAAAGGTATCAGTGACACTCTATCTCCAGCTCAAAAAGGTATTCTTGTGTGGCTTGTGGTATCACTTTACCTTTGTGATGGGTTCCTTATGCCCCATCACCAGACCAGAACAAGTCTATTCTTCCAAGGAAATAAACAAGAAGATGACAAGGAAATTGGAAGTCCTTTAAAAACAAAATGGCTCTATCACTCTGATCCATACATAAAGCATGGCAACTTACAGTTAACCTCAGCCCCGAATTTCAGGATAGCAGCTGTTTTTTTATGCGAGGACTCAGTTAAACTCAAATTTCATTTTTCAAGATAAACTGACCCTCAGAAGGCCTCAGAAAAATAAAACCAAAAAGAAACACTAGACACCACGCTATAACTTTCTTTTTCAAAGACAGGTTGGCCTGCATACAGTTTTGCTGTATACCTACTGTCTTCTGGCTGGCAAAGACTCTCCAATATCACTATTTATGACTGACCCATATGTGTCACTACTGAGATTTAAATGGTGCATGGTACCATCCCTTCCAAGCAGGTCTTGAGGTAGCACCTCCTTAATCAAATCCAAAGTATCCTTGATTTTTTTCATTCTATTTAATTCTGTTTATTGAAGCCATTTAATACCCTTGTTTAGGCAAATACAATCCTGATGTATGCTCTTGGCTCGCTGTGGAAAGGTTACAGCATTTCATGCTTTCATTCTTCATATCTGAAGCAGCCGTGCAGTTTTTCCACCAACTCATTGCTTGCTAATGAACTTTTTTTTTTTTAAAGCAGCCTGTCATTTTGTTTAATGTTGCAAAATAAGGCAGTCTTTAAGTGGGATCTGATTTTGCTAAGAGATGTCTAAACTTAAGTGAGATAATGGATGTAACAAAATACCACCAAATATGACAGCTTTGTTCTGCCAATGTAATTTGCTGATTCTGGAAACCAAACGCAGAACAGTCTGTGCCAGTCTTAGAAAAGAGGCTTGTTTGACAGATATAAACCTGCTTAAATATCAGCATACACTACATTAAATAGCAGACTTCTGCATTCATTTGTGGGTTTTAGTCACTTGTCATAACACAGGGTTTTTATTTTATTTAAAATCTCTCATTGCTCCTATCACTCTGGTGCCCAAGCACAGTTGGCTGTTTCCCCTCCCCCACACCTAAAGCTGGAAGGGGATGTTTCTTGACGGAGACACCAAACTTCTCTAATTATAATAGTGTTAAAAATCATAACTACCTGTTCATTCATTTCAGAAGAAGAAAGGTTTCCACCTGCTGTGTTGTGGAGAAACCCTGGGTCAGACTCGATCACATTCTTTCTGCAGGTGAAGAACAAGGCACACATTTTGTAAGAAAGTTGAGAAGCACAGACCGTTTAGAAACCGCTGGTTTTCTCCTGTTGACTACATGTCACACAGAGATGCCCTGAACCACAAGAGCCATTGGTTTTTCCTGGTAGTCAGACTCTCAGTGGTCTATAACAATATATCCAGATTCATAGTTCAGATTCATAGTTTTAAAGTATCTGACCAAAAGTTTTTGGATTTACCATGCTTCTGCATTCATTTGGATTTTTTAATATTCCCCAACACATATACATATATATAGACATACCAGGCTATCTTCTGTTTATTTGCTATTGACACTTCCACATTTATCAGGCTTATTTCACCTTACCTTAAACCTTGTCTTCCACAGTTCTTTCCCCCCTTTTGCGTTTCTCCCATATTACCTTTTTACAGTCTCCATTTTTCATATTTAAAGTTTTAAGATGTTTGGACCTTGGTTTTTAACAGCAACATATTTCTTCACTTAAACATTGGTAAGGTTTTTGTGACTTTCTACATGCCGAATCTGACACTTTCAAGTAAAATTAACTGTAATTGTCACATATTATATGTTGCCAATATTTCCACAATAAATTCTGTCCAGGAATGTGATGTTGGCAACCCTTTCTCCTGCAAAAGAGGTGTGTTCAAAATGATCGCCTGTATTATAACTCTCCTGCACTCAGACTAGTTTGCCTTCAGACACTTAGGATCAGAACATCAAATGATGATATTTTTTAGATCAACAAAAATTAATAGTGCTATGACATTTCATGTCATTGAAGGATATGCATCTAAATATGCTGTTCTGATCCTATTGAAAAGAAGAGGAATTTTTCTACAGACCTGAATTTCACTTTATTCTTACTTACATGGATTAAACTCAGTGAAATCATATTTTTTTGATTTATTTGAATCAATCTACTTACAAGTGTATTATTTTAATAGAAAATGAAGCTATTTTTAAGTTAAATGAGTGATTTATGGGGGGAAACTATATCATTATTAAAAGGAAAGACAGAAGTAAATCTACCCCCACAATTCACAGTTGCATCCCGCAATCCAGAAAATATCTTTCATATTCTGGTATTCAGCAGATATTTCTGGTTGTGTTACCAGTCTTACTTTGCAAAGATATGATATTTTAAATGTAAATGAATAAAGCAATTAAGCCAAAACCTCTTCAGAAAACCAAGTCAGTTACCAGTCCTCTCTTTCCCTATCCCACTAAAACTCATGTTGTGCAGAGTCAGTGGCTTATTCATGCCACTTCTTTCAGTCACATAGCAGAAGGAATCAAGAGACCTTTCCTTGGCCACTGAGGCCATGTAACTGTCCTCTCATTATGGAGCTGAAAAGCCCCAAAAGGCTGAATATAGAATCATAATTCTGGCCACAGTTTAGTCTCTGGAGACCCTCTTGTTCTTTCCAAATGGGTAGGACATGTGACGTTTACTAATTTTCTTCATGAACCTGACAATGTCAAACACCTTGGAACCAGCAGAGCCCTGCCTGTGAAAAAGCATGGGGGACACAGCACAGTTTGGGCAGGAACAGCGCAGAGGAATGAAACCCTCATGTAAATCTTGTTTCTCCCCAAAGAAGCACCAGTGAAACATAATGAAGGTCTCCCACCCTACAAGCATGTACTAGGCAGGATGGAGGGTGCTGGGTGGAGGAAGAGGGCTCATCTTTAAAGAGTGGACCTTAAAAATCAGTGAGGTTTGCACACTGCAAGTATTAAACTGAAGGAGTGAGCAGGATCAGAAAACTAAGCACTTTAAGTACTGTCCTCTGACAAGAACAGCTATTCAGATTAGATATTGATAGCATGCCTATATTTATAGCTACTGCTAAATGACCCAAGATGGATAATTTTCTTTGATAAAGAGAAACCTTGTAATTTTACACATTTTAGCAAAATTGCAAATTACTGGTAATCTAGCAGTGGGATTTCTTACTTCAGTTTAAAGTAGTAAACCTCTCTCTCATTCTGCTTATAAAATTCCTCTGCCTCAAAGACTTAGGATAGAGCACCTTTATTACTATTTAAGTCAGAAGCATGAGCAAAGTATATTTTTATGAAATCTCAGTTCCTTCTGAAAAGACTTCCTGGAAGTTTTGACATGCATCCTTTTAGGAGTGGCCAAGGTGGGGAAGAAAATTCTGACTTGGCACAGCATAGAACAAGTCTGAAGGTCAATTTACTTTTGTCCTGGTAGGTTTCTACAGGAACCATGCAAATTCAGTGATGCTGGGTTATTTTCCTCAAGATAGATAGACTAACAAATCCCAGAAATTTTAGGTTCATATTTAATTTGAGCAGTGACAATGAAAGGCAACTGCTTTAGTTTAACCCTTCATATCTTCAGCACCCACAAACTATACGCTTACAAAAATAAAGATGACTCAACACGTAAAACTTCCAATTATAGTTCCCACCGATTTTGTCATAGATTAATCTGACCGAAGGAGAGATAGTGCAGGAGCTCTGTATTATTTTTCCATTGGACACTAATTTTAAAACAGTAAAATCTAAACATTAGGTAACATCATAGTAATCAGTGGTGTTGGATCCAGGGTTGGACTTGATGATCTCAGAGGTCTCTTCCAATCCAGTTGATTCTATGATCTGCTGATTAGTGCTCAAAAGCAAGACCTGCAGACAGATATAAAGGTGATTAGTGAGATCTTAGCCCTTTTTTCCCCAAAGGGTCCCAGAAGCCTAGAATCACTGGTCTATGACACAGATGGAAATCTGCTACTCAGAATCCTAGGGGGAAGAAAATGCACTTTATTACTAAAACTATTCAAAACAATCCATCCTTCTTGAAGACCAAAACTGAGAGAAGCTATTTAAAGTGAATTTAATGTGACTTCCGGTGTAAAGGATGTGAAGCCAAAAGGAGAAGTTAAAAAAAAAATCAGTGCAAGCCAGGAGTCAGAGAACCACCCACTCACCTAGGCAAGCCAGAGAAGAGTGCAGGAGACACAGCTGCCAGATAAAATACATTACAAACTGAACAAGATCCAAAACATTGATGATTCCAACCATCAGCAGAAACAGGAGAACCACGAGAATTTAACTACATCTGCAGAGAGTCTAAACCTGAATTAAAAATGAGGACTGACTTCTCAGGTCAAACAAGCATACAAGATCATCACCAGGAATCCAAGCAAAATAGAGACTTAATTCCTGTATTTTTACTCTTGCCAAGTTGTTCATACTATACAAATTATCCCGTTGACTTGAACAAGGCTACACAAGTCACAGAGTCCTATTCAAAATAAATTGAGGCACTAAATTTGAGTATGGAGTGTGGTAATTTACTTTCAACCTGTTTGAACACAGCTAGAAAGAAGATGGATGACATAAACAAGGCTGTATAATGGATAAGGGTGGACACCGAGTTGAGAGCTCAAGACCAGTCCAAAAACAAAGGCCTCCTCACAGACTCTTGGGGGAAGGACTATCTCCTGGATTCCCTCTCATCTATAGAGCAGTTTCAGATGCACCGCTGCACACACATTGGGCAGGATGCCTCATCTCTCACCACCTGCAAAAGGAGAGATTTCTGCTAATATGAGAGTCCTGCTGATCCAACAGAGCTGTTGCTGACATACAGAGGGGAAAGCCCAGACCTGGAACTGTATGTCCTAGCTTTTGGTTGACCAACAGCCTTGGAAGGTGACCTTGATCCAATACAGCTGTGGAAACTGTAATGTCTGCAGGCCCTCTAGAGAAAGGATTTGCTAAGAACGGCCATCATCAGCCACCTGTTGGGGCTCCAGATCTCAGACAAGTATGTATTAGACTCCAGGGTCTCATACAGGAAACTAGCTGCACACTAAGGTATAGAATTGCAGAATCATAAAGGTTGGAAGATACCTTCAAGATCGTCTTGTCCAACTGTCAACCCAGCACCACCCCAATCACCCCTAAAGCATATCCCAAAGTACCACATCCAGACACCTCTTAACACTTCCAGAGATGGTGACTCCACCACCTCCCTGGGCAAGTTATTCCAATACCTGACCACGCTTTCAGTAAATTTTTTTTTTCTAACATATGATCTGAACCTCGTCTATATGAAGATAAGAGGCTGTCATAACTCTTGTCTCGTGCACATCACCAGATCAGCAAGGCTGTTTCTTCCACACTGGACCTCATTCAGTTTCACACCAGCCCTTCCACACTGTCATCAAGTGTACAGTTCTTTGGGTCCTGCTTTGGAAAACCATGTATTGACCAAAAGTCACTTCAATTACACCAGTAAGAATTCCTAGGTCTGAAATCAGCTTTAAACTGACTGGTATGGGGCAAAAACTGCATTAGTGCTGCAGGATGTCTATTTGTTCATCCTTCAAGGAAGGTGCACCAACATTCTAATATTTTGCTGTATGAGGGTCTAAAACTTGACTGAGGTAGTGCATGCTATTGTATCATTATCAGAGGGAGTTTGGTTCATCAAGACTGAAGGATGGTACCTCTAAGGATTCTTCTTCAAGCTTACAGAAAAGAACCTCTCCTCTCTGAATTAAAACACCCATGTGTAAATACTTTTTGTACAACAAATAGCTATATAAACTATTAGTCCTCAAATCATGTTTTAGTCTTCATTTAAGCTTTCATCTCTCCAAACCTTCAGAGACATGTTTGTGACTGTGGACCCCTTTGCAATTTTAAGGGTTTTGGTTGCTGCTACCTTTTCAGCTCAGCATTTCCAGCGTGACTCCCAGGGGTAATGGAAGTGTTCTCCCCACCCAGAGTGTTATAATCCAGGAGGGAGAGGAGTGAACTTGCATCTGTGCTGAAGGCAGCTAGGGTTTAAGGTCGATATTTCACCCATACTTGAGGAGCAGAATCAGGGCCATTGGAACACTTTGCAGCTGGGTGCTTCAAGGGTTTGGCATAGATATTCAGAAAAATTAATGGAATAAACTTTGAACTTTGGTGTCTCATGCTTAAATATGGCACAGTGTTGTCTATTTTTTGTTTTCCTGGAAAAGTTTCACAGACATGGTGGTTGGTAACTCTTGGCTCCCAAAGGGTTGCAGGGACCTTTCTTCTAGTCCTCTTAACCTAATTTTTTGCATTACACTTGCCACTTTGACCTTGACACAGAGCAGGAATGTATGATCAAGGTTACTTTGCCACAGTGCAAACACTAGTTTTGTCACAAACATAAAATAAGGTGACCCCTGAGATGGTAGGGGGTAGCAATTCAAAGACTCTCCTGTTTGTCCTAGTTAACAAAGAATAAAATGTATTAGTCTGTAATGGAGAGAATTTTTGGTAACCTTCCTGCAGGAGATAGCCAGAGTGAATGTCCTTTAGCAGCGCAGTAAAAAAGGCTTATAAACATGTTTTCTTTAAGCCTGTGTACACAATAGGCAAAATCATATAATAGAAGTGGATTATTCAAAAATGTTTTGCTGAAAACTTGATAAAAAGGTTTTGGTGCCACAGCAAAAAACTTAGCTACAAAAGAAGAGGAAAAGAGTCTGCTCACCACTTACAGCCCCTTATCTCACAGATCTTATCAAGGTTTCAGTTTGGCCCTCCCAGCACTGAAAGCAGAAAGAAAGAACTTCACAGGCGCAATTAGCGTGCAACTTTTCACCCTTGAGCCCAAAAGCTTGTATCACTCAGGGGAGTCCTGAACAGTTTAATTCAACACTGGTAAAAATATTACTATTATCAGCAATACAGACAGTTTACAAGCTAGAAAGGAGTTCCAGTTTGCAAGGAGTGTGGTAGGCAGACCTGCATCATGCAGTACACACAGATGTTCCTACAAAAGATGCAGAAGATTTCCCCTCACCTTTGCTCTCTTGCAATGGTGCCTGGTTTTCCCAGAGAGCACAGCACTCAGCTCCTCTGCAATCCTGACTCCCAACCACACCTGACCTGGCCCTTGGAGCCTGCTTTGCATGGACAACGAGCTATTCCTACAGCTGACTGCAATCTTCATTGAATAAACGAGGCAGATACCCTTTTTAATGAATGAAACACATTCCCTTTTATTATAGTGGCTCAGGCAAAAAAATGGGGGCGGAGAGAGTTCTAATAATTCAGGTATGATTAAAAAGAGGATATTTACTGGCTTGTAGGCCTTGGGGAGAAAAAAACAACACGGCAGCACAGTTTCTGTATACATCCCTAGGGAAAAGTTCAAGAAATAAGAAAATGCATATAACCATTGTTCGTGTGCATTATGCAAGCTTTAAAAAAAATAGATAGGGTTGAGTTTCAGAGTATCAGGAAAAGTATTTGGGCTGCATTTAAGTGAGAAGGATTAGCTTGCATGATGTTGATTTATAAATGGCAACAACCAATCCCTTATATTCTCTCCTGCAGCCATCTCTCCTGCACAGTAATTCCCAATGTTCCCTTTTGAAAGCCCTTGATACTCAGTTAGCCCCGAGGTATAATGTTTGATAATATAACTACTGCTTCTGTCACTGCGTTTTGTACAAACGCATTATATGTGGCCCAGAATGGTAAAGATTTATGTATGGGTATGGAAAATAAAAATCAGCATTGATTAAAAGCCCCAGATAGACCATCCAATCCCGCCCAGAGAACATCAGTTATTTTGCATTTTGACGTGGCGATTGATAACTCATAAATGCAAGCAGGAATGACAAATGCGGATGGAAACTGGCTTTGACAAAAACGATAACAGTATCAGTCTCGAGGGGCGATGGAGGTATAAGCAGGAGCTGTTTAAAATATTTAATCATTTTATGAAGGCTGCAAGATGTTGTTTGACCCTGAAGGAGTGTGAATGTCACATGGATCAGAAATTGCCAAGTCTTTGAAGTGAAATAAAAAAAATGGTGTTATTATAGATCCTTCTTGACATCCTATCATTTTTGTATAGGATTAAAAATATGTATACAAAGCTCTAGATAAAGGACTCTGGCAAAAGATGTCTTGGTTGAAGGGGGAAAAAAAAGTAAAGACATACTGTTGTGAATTTTTACTTCAAAATCCCAAAGCGTCTCTTTTATATTCTTCTGGAACGGCATGAATAGAACTAGCAGCCCCCTAGTAAAAAGACGCCTTTGGTTTTTAACGACAGGGTAAATTACACTTTACTTTTGTTACCTTGGGTCTGACTTTTGGTCTTCAAAGCAAATCTTTTTTTTTTCCTGTACTTAACTGAGCAATGGGTATTGTGTGTTATTGTATATATCCGTATGACCCCTAGCTCTAACACTACCTTAAACATATTTATTTTATTATATACATGCACAAAGGTATGCAATCTGCAAGGTGTGGGGTTTTTTTTTGGGAGAGGGAGGAACTGGCAACTCAACAGTGAATTGATACACTTATTTCTTACCTACATTTGTGTTTTCAAATTTTCCAGGTCTTCCAGAAGACCTGGAATCTAACCAGTCAAGAAAAAGTACCAAAGCCACAAGTAAATTCTGAGTGAATATTCCCATATGAATGAGGATTAGTTTATGTTTCATTGTGGTATATCAGCAGATGAAATATTACACTGTATATTTCCTCTTTATCTGGTGTATTTCTTCCCTCCCTCCCACTTCCATATCCTCATCTCTCCCTTAAGTCACTGGGTTTTGTTTTATTTTATTATTTGAATTTTGTTTAGTTGGGGGCATGTGGATGTTTAGAAGGACATTTATTTCAAGGGGGGGATTTCTAAAAACCGTGGGTTTTTAGGGTCTGGTTTTGTCTTGTCCTTGAAATATGCTTTTCCTTTTCATTCCAGTTTGGCCTGTTCCATATATTTCTTCAGGGCAATTAATCATTTAGACTCAACATATAATTTGTTTATTCAGTAGTTATATATATGCAACCTTTCTTTTCTTCCCTCCCTTTAAAGATTTTGCTTTCCAATCACAGAGGTTTTCATCAAACCTCTGTTTTATGCCTTTGCCTAATATTCACGGCTAGAAGCATGCAAAGATCTCGCTTGCTTTGTATTGTTCCCCTCGCCCTGCCCAAACCACTAGGAAATTACGCATATTCAACTTCACAACAGACCCCTCATGGTACAGTGCGGTCACAGCTCTTTGTGTATCCTGCACGAGCTGATCCTTTTATTTGCTTAGGATAGCACAGATGCTTTGTTCCTTGCCGTAGAAGGGATTGTGCCTATTCTCATTTACATGTCCCATTGATTTCAGCTAAGTACATACAGTACATGGTATTGCAGCGAAGACCATTGGAAATATCTCTGTTATTGCAGCATGCTGCACACTCTGCAGCAAATCTGCACCACAATAAACCTCTTCCTGCAGTATCCAGAGATCCTCAAACAGCAGCGGGAGGGAAATGCCTGATGGTGTCCTGAGTGATACGTTACATTTGACTGTCACTTCTGGTCTGCCTGTTGAAGCTGTTCCATCCTGGTTATTTATTAAAGAAATTTCAGGGTCGTTTGGGGTTTTTTCTCCTCCCATTCTTATGAATTCCAAACCTTTTCATCCTCTGTTCACAAATGAGCTCCCCTCTGAAGTCTGAATGACAAGCCGAACTTCATGATCTTAACATAGATCCTTACAACATGCAGCTTTTTAAATACTTCCACAGGAATATTTCCTGCTGATGTACAATGCCAGAAAGGACATATGCTTTTGTTGCCATTTTACTCACACATCTTCCCTCAGTATGTCCCAGTCACGTCCAGGACTGTTGATTTTAATTTGCCATGTCTCCTGGAAACAACAGGAGAGCACTCCTTTCAAAAGGGACAGAATTTGTCCCACAACATTTGCCTCTATTTTAAACTAATATAATTCCTCCTTGATTTTTTTCTTTTTCCACTGTCACTGCAAGAGGGTCTGTCTCTCTAATGACACAGGTGGATGTGGTACTTGCCAAGGGGAGCAGAGTATTAGGAGCAGAAAAATATCTACTGACATTTCACCACGTGAGTGGCCTTGGGATGGCACAGGGAACACTCTCTCTGGCAGCAAAATCCCCAGGCCAGGTCCTTGCTGTAGACAGGGTATTTTCTATTCAGGCCAGTACATAGCAGGGCTGTGACTGACACCTCAATGTCACTTCCAGCTTCGAGCCCATTTGCAGTTGTGGGTGCCAGCATTGGTGGGTCATCTCCCCTCTCAGAGGAGAGAGCAAAGCCTAGCTTGCTCAGCCAGCAAGCAAGTAAATTCGGCTTACCTAAATTACTCATAGCTCCTACTTCTAGTCAGATGTGTGTACTTTTTAAATACAAGTACAAATGAAAGCCAAGCAGAGGCGAGCTATTTTCTATAGCCATAGTTGCCGAGTTAGACATCTAGCTGCTTTTAATTGGAACCGTAAGTCATTCAACCATCAATATAAATGCTGGTCGGAAAGTAGCAGCCAATTTTATAAACTGGATCCATTAAATGGACCTTGCATGCATTTAGCTATCTCTGCAGCCACCTCAAATGAGGAAATTTTGTGCCTACAGTATGAAAGCTAATTCTACTGCTGACCTTTCTACAGTCGTCCCACCTTCCCTGAGTGCCTTCTCCCAGAGCCTGTCATTCTCCATTTTCACACCAGAGCAGGATAGCACTTTGGCTTGCCAGTTTTATTTGCCTCAAAATGCAAATCTAAGTAAACCACAACACTCATGAATTTATGAATTTAGGATGAATTTGTGGATTCCTCAATAATTTTTCTTATTTAAATAAAGGGGTAATTTGTTAAAATTTTACTTTGATATTACTGAATCTTAACAACTAAGGGATAACAAGTTTCCCTTGAAGGTACCTTTTATTTCAGAGTGCTCCAAATCTTAAACAGAGAATTATTAAAAGTCAAATTAATGAAATGTTTTGTTTAGGACATCTTACTTCACAATGCAAGATTTTCATATCAGCAGAAAACTGGAAACCAAATGCATTTAGGGTAGACCAAACTGACCTGCTTTTGTAACCCTTCCATAACCTGTCAGCAATCTGTAATGGCCATTTTCTTTACACTTTGCTCCCCAAACATCAAACACCTTTTTCCCCCCTGGGGACTTCTTTCATACAAATCTTCAAACCTTCTTGTTTGCTCTTTGTGCTCTTCCTTCCTCGGCTCATCCCATAGGATGCTTAGTTTGGAAATCTCTCCACTATAAATCCAACACACCAATACACTCTAATTTTGGAAGGCTGGAGGAATAGCCTGGTAGCTTGGTGCAATGGTTGTGTCATATGTATTTCTATTAAAAAGTAGCTTCTTGTGCCGCATAATCTGCCACCTTCTGTGCTCTGTGTAGATCTGCCGAGGCTGCATCCTACAAACCAAACAGAATTTGGTCAGTGTGTTTAATTCACCCTTGTTTCTTTGACTATCATTTGTTTACCAGGCAAAGACTGGTCTAGACTTTAATCAAAATGAAGAAAATGAAATCCTACTAATTAGGGAGATCTCAGCACTTGCTAGATCTTTTCAAAGATGAAGAGGTTAATCATTTGCAGTCAGACAGTAAGAAATGAACCTCTTGTCTCTTCCTTCATCCTCTATGCAGTTCCTCCATTTCAACATCCTTGTTACTAAATCTGAGACAATGTGTAATTATACAGAAGGAAATCTCTCTGGGGTATAGCTGAAGTTGCTTAAATTGTGCTGATTTACAAAGATGAAGGATTTTTATTTTTTCCCCCAACTAGAAAAAAAAATTACCTTTTTTTCATAATGGCAAACAACCTCCTGCAAAGTCAACTCCTTTTCTGAAAGTCATTGCTAGTTTTATAATTTCTGAGTCATTAGATAACAGATAGAACTCCACACTTAGTGGTTTCAAATGTTTATGGTCTGCAATTCATTCTTAATGAGCTCTCTCCATGTCTTTATTCTTCTTCACACCCTCCTGCTGGGAAATGTCTTACTCTGCCTTGGCTTTTGTTAATGATTCCACAATCATTTCAGAGCCATTTCTTCTGCCTTATGTAATTCTGACACTGCATAAGAGCCTGGCTCTGCAGCCTCACAGTTGGAAATGTAACCTTTAATGTATTAATTTCTCTTGCTCAAAACAATTTAACCTCTGTCTTGGTTTTGTGATTGCTAAGTGTTCCAATTAAATGCCTCTTTCATTTTTTGTCCTGGAGGGCTTGATCTTACCAGTATTATGTTTAACATACCCTACCTAGCAAATGATGAGCACTTCAGGGTCCCCTCAAGTGTTCTTTATCAATCCATTATCTATCTCATGAGTGTCTGTCACATTTTCAAAACAACAACAACAGAAGAGATTAATTAAACTACTTTTAAACACTAAATAACAAAACCTACTACAAGTGGAAACAAATAATTATAAAGCAGGAGCAGAAGTAATCCAGGAGGAATAAATGCATTTCCCCACAGCCCCCTGATCAATAGTAACCCATGAATGCTATTTAAATGCTGAATCTTCCACATCAGGATGCAGCCAGGATCAGGAGTTGTAAGAATGTGAAAATTAATCACAGTAACAAAAAGTCTCTGCTTGCTTGTCTTTTTTTATTTCACCACCTGGCACTTAACAAAAAAACATGCCCAGCAAGTTCTGAGAGGTTTTGAACCAGCATCCAGCAAGAAAACACCTTTTTGAACAGAGAGTAGGAGCAGGAGAAAGGTAGAAGGATTGGAAAAACATCCAGGAGGTCACTACCCTTATTGTTAATGGTCACTACTGTTTATCGTTAGTATGATATGTATCATAACAAGTTAGCTGTTGGCTGCTTCAGGGGTGAAATTTCATGTTTTCTATTTCCTCCTACTTCGTTTTTGTTCTAAGTCAGACTTATTTTGAACATCAGCCTTATTACATCAGCTATTAAGACATTTGTATAACATAACTGAAAGAGTGATAGAATAAAACTACAGCTGAACCCACGCCTGTTTATTCCCAACTAATATCAAAGCACTGCTTACATGTATCTGCACTCAAATTGCTGTGCAAGTGACTTGAGAGTAGAGGTAACAGAAGCAAAAGTCTAGCTTGTGTCTCGAGTGCTAGGGGCCGTGCTTAGGCTGCCTACTGATGGTGGATAACTGGTGCCATCACAGCTGCTGCATCCAAATTTGGGACAGCAGCAAGCACTTCAGTTGACCTGGCACTCCCCAGGTCCCTCCATAGGCAGGCAAATGAAGTGACGGTAAGACTTAAGCCAGGCATCTGTGGCAGAGGGGTTATGGGTCATGGTCACCAACAGGGTTTGCTGATGCTCGTGGCTGTAATTCCACGTACTTTCCACACAATTTAAACTGTTGTTGGTGTGCTTCACAGGCATTATCTGAGAGCAAGAAAGGATACAAGTCATAACGAATGGTTTCAAAGCTAATGCAACTCACTGAGTCATGATTTCTTTTCCATCCATCCATCCTCAGGGGCAGTCCCATGGCAGTCCAGTGAGAACCACACCACAAGTGCAGTCTGTCCTCCTTTCTCTTTCATAAGCACTTTCTGGAGTCCAGACACAGGAGAGATAGCTTTGACATGTTTCTTGACATTAGAGCCAAAAGTGTACCCATTCTCCCACATAAGCAGTTGTTGAGAGTGGTTATTAGTTTCTAATCCCACCTCTCGCTTGCAAACTACAAAAGCTGTGCTTGAGGCCATGTGCTTTAACTCTGCACTTTTCACAGAAGAGTGTTGGTCTGAGAGCTCAATAGACCTCTGGAAGGAGCACAGGAATGTCATGCAAGGCCTTGCACTTTGCTGAACATGCATGCACTTCTTCATCCTTGTCTCCTGCAATCTTCCAGCTGTGCTCACAGCACTGCCTTCCTTGCTAGAGAAGCTGATAATTTTTCCTTTAGCTTCCTTTTCCCCCTTTCTGCTCTTTTAGTGGAACCTGTCAAGGAGAGGTTCATCTCTGAAGGGCCAAATTTCATTCTGCAAAACACTGCAGCTTCCAACATCATTAGAGGAGTGCCTCAAGTATTTACCAGTGGCATGGGGTTCATCCTCATTCCTGAATTCCCTCAGGTTTTTCAGGATACTTCCATGAAATTGATACTGCAACAAGCTTTACCATAATGCTTCTAAGTTTCTTGGAGTGCAAGTGTCGGGCAAGTGTCTGACTGCCTATGGCTGTGTTTCCAGACACAGAGACAAAAAGGGCACCTTTTAGTTCCCCAGATATAAGTAGGTCCTGCAGTTAGATTCCCTAAGCATCCACATGGTAACTGGGAGATATGACAAGGGACCTATGGAAGACCCAGCCAACACCAGACCTGGCAGCTGAGGGACCAGCAGGATGCCCAGGGTTGTCTTCCACAGCTGTAGATACCTTAGTTTAGGTGAATGAGCTCTGATTAAGGTATCTTGAGCTCCTTAAAGGAATGATGAAACTTTTCACATGCAGGACAGTGACTATCTGAAATGCCACAATCTGGCAGTAACAAAGGAAAGCACTGCTGTGAGCTGGCAGGATGGCATTGCTCCCTAGAAGTCAATATTTACAAGAGATTGCCAGATGGGTGTGCAGATCTTCCTCATTCCCAGACTAATCAAGAGCCAAAGGAAGCAGGTCAGTGTTTGTAATGTTCAGCTCTCCCCTATTGCTTTATGTCCACATTTCCACATAGAAAGAAGACCTTTTCAGTAGTAATGAGGTCTCAGCATCATTTTCAATTACATCTTGGTCACAGAAAGCTGTTAAATAAATGCATTTTTATTTTCAGACTTGCAATTTTTACCTGCATTTATCACAACAGCTCCTGCAATCACAGCCATGAGATTTGGTTTTAGTAATTATCTACTACAGCAGCATCTCACTTACTTGCCTCTTGCTTAAAAAGCAAAACCCTGTCTGTTCACAGACCATAGCATTTCAGGAAGAGATTGGTAATTTGTAGACTGATGTTTTACATTCATGGATGTTATACATTGGCAAGCTCAACCCATGAAGTGCAATCTTTGGTAAAAACGAAATTACAAATGTTGCCCCCCTTCAAAAGAACATGTGATTTACTGACAAAAACATATTTAAGCATGTATGGGAAATCTTCTAGGAACAAGTGAGATCTCTAGGAAGACTTTTGAGATAGGTTCTTCAAACAACATGCCCTTCAGCATGGGGCTTCTTGCTGAGTCCTGTATCCCTACATCCCTTGGCACAATAGTACCCTGTTTCTAACTTAAATCTCTGAGCACGAGATAAAAGAAAAATTAATTTAAAAAAAATCACATGACTGGTTTGGGTAAAAGTCACATATTAGAACTTACATTGAAACAATTATTTGCCGATGGTTTGGAAATCAATGCTTGTTTAAAATACATTGATAATAATAATTTAAACTCTTCATTACCATCATTTAAACCATTATCTTTTTTTCTGCCTGTAACATTGCATACTATGAGAAGTAAATTAAGTGAACTCTTGAGGCATCCTCTAACTTTGGATAGGTTTTATGATTCTTTGAGACTATACCAGCTATATTTCATTTCCCTTGAGGATTCTACTCTTGAGAAAATGGTTAAAAATTTTCCAACATAATTGGGCTTTCACTGGAAAATTAGGAGTTCATTTAAATAATTTATTTCACATAAAGTGTCTTTTTATGTAGAAATTTTCAACTTTACATTGTAAATGCAAGAACTTCAAACCCGAGAACTCCAATTTTCAACATAAACTAAAATAATTTAGTTTAACAATAGAACATCTTTGAAAAAAGCCTGTCCATTTTCAATTTTAAATGAAAGAAAAACAAATTGTATATGGGCAAAATGCTATTTTCTAATAGATCTAGAGCTGACCTCTCCAGTGAAGTTAATGGACCAGATCATAAGGTATTTATTCAGTATTCTCTTGGGAATTTCTCCAGTTTTACTCATGCAAATGCCAAGTATCTGAACACTAAGTGTATGAAACTCTGAATATTACTTTCTGGAAACAGTAGTTGCTCAACATTTATCAGTCTATGTAACAAACTTCCTCACCCATGGTTGACTATCATCAGATGATGAATGCTCATGCAGTTCTTCTCAAGCTGTGGGATGGAATAATACTGCAAGGCACATTTTTTTCCTGTGAAATAGTCTTCTTGCAGAACTATGCTAAAGCTGAGCTACTCATTCTATATACAAGAGAACTGCACAGGCAATATTTCTGCTTTTGCTGATCCAGCAAGAAAGACAAGGAAAATGGCTCTCCTGGGTTAGTATCTGTCCAAAAGCAGCAGGGAACGTAAGGATCAGTCTCCTGTGCTTTGAGAAAGGAAGTTTCTGCTGGAGCTTGTGTACTGCAGCCAAAGTTAATTAAGAGTCCAAAATCAACTTAGAAAATTAATAGCATGATTTTTTTAAAGCTTAGCTCTGCAGAAAATCTGATATATATGCAAGATTTTATACAAACAAATATACACAGATGCAAGACAAGACATTATAACTTCAATAAAACTGTCACTGCCCAGCAGTTACCAAGATCATGATAAGTACCCATCACAATGGATCAACATGCTCAGATACCATCAACAACAAGGAGCTGCAGTACAGAAATCCATAGATGTGTGTGGAACAGAAAGGAAAATCCTGTGGAAATTCAGACACTTTGCTAGCTGTTTGTTCTTAGATTGTCTTTTCAAATGCCCACATGCTGAAAATGAAGACAACTGCCCAGCTCCTGAAGAGCACTGGCAGAAAGGTGCTCTACAGAAGAGATGAGAACTTTGCCACCTGCAGCATTGTCAACAAGCATCATAAAGCCAACCTGTACTCACACAGCAATAGGCTCTGTGAGTGGAACCACAGATCTCAAAGTCATAGTCACACTGCTGTTCGCTCCAGACAACAGTCAGACTCTCAAGCAAGGGATGGCAGGTGCCTGCTGGGAAGCACATGGACTCGGAACCACAGCATGCACATCACCATTCCATCCCTGCTTCTTCCCAATTTCCCTCCAACACTAAGTTTCCAAAGAGCAAGACCAGCTCAGCTGCCCTGACAAAAAAGCAACACTACTATATAGCCCGACTGCTTTACCCAAGAATTAAAGATCAAACTATGTCGGTCTTGTCTGCAGCTCTTTCTCAACCAGGCGACCCCACCACCTCTCTCACTGTGTGACCACAGGCTAGAGTTTGTCTGGTACAGTGCTGCGTTGAAGACTTTGGCTGATGTGCCCCTCTGGGCACATCACAACATTTATGTAATAATATTGGTGTTTCCTTGCAGAAGGTTCATTGTACAACACATGCCATTGGGTTCAGTGTTTTCCCTCCTCCCAGCACTTAACAGGGAGTATTTAAGATAATATCAGAAAGTTGCTAAAGAAAGTTTGAAGTAAGTAGACGTTGTAATCTGGAAACCAATTTCAGTCTTTTTGTGCAGTGATAGATTTAATAATTTATAAATCAGTGGCATGAACAAAGCAAGAACCAAAACAGAACTACCCATTTCAAAAGTGTAAAGACAGTTAACCTTTAAACAGATGGATAATTCCAGACAGCACTGTAAAATTAATAGAGCCTAAACTGTAGGTCTCAAAGCTGCCGAATACATCTTGGGAGACCATGTTTTTGAGATCATCATAAATCAATTTTTTTCTTATCAGTCCCATATGCATAAATTGACTACAAGGCCTGCTAGGTTATGAATATGTATGTCATGACATGACAACTGATCCAGTGCTCCAGTATCAAACGTCCTGTGATCTTATTGCTTATACTGAACCATCCACTTCTTCACGTTATACAGAAACAGTCACAATGGTATGAAGGTTGGACTGGGGTGAGGTAAGATGAGGAGATTTTCTGCAGGGAGTATTTTAGCAAATGAAAGCATGGAATTTCTTTAAAAATCCTATTTCCATCTTTGCATTATTTGCAATTCTTTTCCTCATTAAATCTTGCCTTTTCAGAGACCTTTTAGTTTCCCCAACTAAAACCTTCAAGCTTTGGGAAGGAGCAGAAGGCAAAATGTGAACTACTAGGAACTTGATGGCTTTTCATGTCTTCCTGAACACACATGCCCTACCCATACAAAATAAGAAACCTGACCACACTCCAGGATAGTATAAACACATACCCCACAAAAACACACTTATCAGCAACAAAAATTACTAGAAAACGTATTGTTTCACATTGCCTTAAAAAGCGTTATTGAAAACATATTTCATAACAGGATACATTTATAAATACAGGATATGATCAAAACCCAAATGAGAATGAGGCTGGGATGGAAGTGAAGCTCAAAGGGTGATGTTACATAGCTGCCAGGCTCAGATATGCCAGTCCCTGAGAGACACTTTCATTAGCAATAGGGAAGATGCTGGCTGTGGAATAAACATGAAACTTGATCTGATGATCTCTTGCCTTGATACCACATAGATCGCTGCTAATTATGAAGCTGCCTGACAAGCAAATAGTGCTCCATATTTATAACAACAGACAAAATCAGCCAATTTGTCATTTTAATGCCTGATATAACTTTGAATTTTCTGTAAATGCAGCAAGGAAATGAGGACCAGAGTTTACAGTTAAAAAAAATAGAGGGGAACATATTTCTCTGGATTCCCAAAGGTCTTTGTATTTTTCCTTCATCCCACAATACTTCTTCACTCTGGCCTCTGAAGAGATTACTTTTTACTCCTTTAATCACACGGGCATGGAGGGTCTCACAGTAACGGCAAGGCAGGGCAACCCAGGGAAACCAGCCTGCTGTAAAACCAGTATAAAGTGACAATGAACTAGTTTCATTGGGTATTAAGTCCTCACTTTCATTTGCTCCCATCCAGGGTAGGCAGTGGGACTTTATGTGAACAAAGGCAAATAAAAGGACGTGGAACCAGGAGACGTGTCCTCACTTGAATATTAAACAAATGGCTATCAGCCTGCAACAAATGGGAGGGTTTCAGTCCTCCTTGATTTCACAAAAACACAGATAGCATGGACAGAAGCAGTGCCATACTAGAGGTGACTTGCTCACTTTACACACAAAAAACTTATTTGAACAGACACATGCTGAACAGAATATACAACATAAAGCTTCTAAGCTATATGTGACCCACTTTTGCGGATATCTACCGCCTGTGAGTGCTCAGTATCACATTAACATAAATGCCATTAAGTTTTGGCCCTGTATCATCTTTATTTTTTATAGATACATAATTATTGAGAAGAGGCTGTTAACTTTTTATAGACTTTAAATACAGTCTATCAGTTCTCTCTATCTCACTTTGTTTAAGGATTCACCCAACAGAACAGTTGTGTTGCTGCCACGTTGCTCTACTTTACAGAAAAATATGCTTCTGCTTCATGGAGTGAGGAGAGAAACACTGCAACCTTTCAGGTGTACAGGCACTGGGTACACACAGCAATTGATACTGACTCATTGCAGGCAAGGCATGGGCATAGACAATGCTTTAATTTAAGAAAGCTTGATGCCTACTTTTAATGTATATTTATAAGCTCAGTAGTTCTGCAACATCATAAAAATAATAAAGAGCAATGTCCCATGTCTAGAAACATAAATGATTTCTACCGGAATTTACATAGTCAGTGTAATTAATTCCTTTTTTAATTTGCCTTTTTTAAGCAGGAAAGAGTTCCACCAGGAGAAGATATTTTAAAAGCTTTTTTTTCAGTTTTGAAAAAAAATTGAATTTGCTTTTCCATCTGATGATGGGATGGAGCACAACTTTACAGAGTGCTTAAGTACATTTTAATACCATTATTTTATTTGGAGTGCTCAAAAGATACACTCAGCATAAAATCTTTCACATGTTCAAAAGATTAAACAAGGGCTCAACTACTACCTGCTTAATTCTTTTTTTAATTAAAAAAAAGTGGAAAAATTGCATTTAGTCATTTAGTATATATTGTGCACAGAGAAGCTTACCTGATCTTTTTATCTTGATATGGCCAGAAAATTCTTCTGGGGGGAAAACCAACATGTCAGACACTTATAAAATAACTAAGTCTTTTAGATGCTACTTCAAACAAATTTAGTGTTTGACTTGCCACCACCTCCCCAAAACTATTATTTTTCCTGCTGGGTTTAGTAGCTGAAATACCTCAGTGTTTGCACTGAGCATTACCATGTTTACAATAAAGAGAAAGCCCTATGGGAGTCTCATTTGATTTCATTGCACTGTTTATAAATTAACAAGAAATGGAGACTGTTCTGAGTGGCACAGACAAAAGGAAGATACATACACACTGGGAATTCAGTAATGGCAAAAACAAAATCATCTCTGATGATAAACAAATCCCTGACCAGAGACCGCTGGTTCAGCTAAGGCCTCCGTACCCAAGATATAATGAGGGGTCACGGTGTGGTGTTTAAAACCTCAGGGCTGCTACAGATGATGACTGAGGTTAAATCCTACTGATGAAATCCCAATTCATTGATTGAACTTTTTATTGCTATCTGTGGAAGTGACTGGAAGCAGTAGTGAGCTGTAACTTCAAAGTACTGTGTTCTCATTGGTTTTGTAATGCTGTATTTTAACTGTTTAATCAATGTTACAAAGACAATACAGCAGTATTGACCCAAAAGGTTAGAAATACCACTGCTTAGCCAATGCACTAGTCTTAGTGAAACATGGAGGTCTACAAAGAGGGAAAAGTCATAGGGCATGAGAACTAAGCCAGATTTGCTAACACTTGAGCACCTGCTGAGGAGCTCCACTGAGCAAGCACCACAACAACAGCATTTTGTTAACCTGTGCTTTTCACCCAACCATCTGATAAATAAATCCCTTTGCAAGGGAACACTTAAGGAGGCTGCTGGCTATGCACCGTGTCCCCAAGTACCGAAGATTTTAATGTTTTGTGACTTGAGACTCTGATAAAGTGGTACTGTGACCTCAACTTGTGAGGGTTTTGTGATTCAAAAAACTCTTTCAAAATTTTGTGGTATTTCCATTTATCCTGAAACACAAGTTAACTTTCTTCTTAAGTATATTTACCTGAGCAACAGCTACAACTTCTCACAGAGCTATCAGAAGAGATAAAACAGGTAAATGTGCTCTTCACGTAAGCACGTGCTGAAGTGCTCTTCTGAATTAGTGTACAAACATTGAACAACCACAATTATATAAGACCTAGCCACAAGCCTTGCCAAAGTGATAGGGTTTGTACTATTATTTTCATTAATAGTCCCAGACTTTCAACTGACTTTAATCCTCCCAGAACTTCAGCGTATTGAAGAATTAGAAGGTTAATGTAAATGTTTGGTATGAAACAGAATTGAGAAATTTGTGGTGAATTATTTATTCAGCTAATTTAGCCATCTTTTCTGTTAATGAAGTCTTTGCTTTTTTTATATATGCATTTGTTATTCCGACTTGTTTGACAAAAGCTTTGTGTGAATGTGTTTCAGATGGTAGTTTGTGCAAAAGCTAATTCCAAAGAATCTCCTTGTTTCATAGCTACTTGTGATTACAGCTGATGAACTGGTCACCTCAGGCTCCTGGTGTTACTGCTGTTCCCAGCCCAATGGGTTTCAATGTTTTTCAAATAGACATATGGGAGCTTGTGCAGAGGGGAATGGGGCTGCATGGTAGGACTAGGATTTAGGGACAGATAATGCAGCTGCCCTTGCCTCGCTTTCTGGGCAGCCAGTGCTTAGCCAGTCTGATCTTACTTTAAGAACTGGTCAGAGTAGGCTACACCTTCATAAGTAAAACAATTTTTCAAGCATGCTACCTTGGCCACAATGCTGTTGTCGCATTTCAACAAATTAAAGGATATGAGCAGAGATCCAGCTGCTCAAAAGCTACAAATATAAAGTAATTTAAAAGTCTTGGACAGAGGCAGAGAGGCAAGAATTTCTGATAAAGACACAGCTGCAAACAGCTTCAAGCCTTGCAATAACACAAGGAATGTGTATCAATTTCTGTCGCTGCAAACATCGACTGCTGAAACTTAATACCAACCTCCCCTTCTTGGTGATGAAGAGATGACATTTCCATTTTGTTGATCTCGCAGAGATGCAGTGCCGGTGGTGTCAAAGGGAGCGGGGCACAGGGGCACCACAGCCCATGTCCATGTGCAACAGACATGTCCCGAGCCTGCTGTGTGGTTTGGTCCCCAGGAAACTGGGACAAGGCAAACCTCTTGGAAGGCTACACACGCAGATAAAGAAGAGAAACAAGATTCCAGTGGGAAAATGGGCTTAGCTGTATTTACAAGATAATTTTTGGCTCTCACTATGTAGAAGACCTTTATATTCAAATATTATCAAGAATCATAGTATGTTTTGGGTTGGAAGACACTCTGGGTTGACAAGTCATCTAGTCTCAACCCCCTGCCATGGGCAAGGACATGTTCAGCTAGATCAGGTTGCTCAGAGTCCTGTGCACCCTAGCCTTGAATGTTTCCAGGGATGGGGCATCCACCACTTCTCTGGACAATTAGTTCCAGTGCCTTACCACCCTCACAGTCAAGAATTCCTTCCTAATACCTAGTCTAAGCCTGCCCTTTTTCAGCTTAAAGCCATTCCCTCTTGTTCTATCATAATATGCACTTTTAAAAAGTCCCTCCCCATCTTGTCGGCCCCCTTTAGGTACTGAAAGGCTGCTATAAGGACTTTCCAGGGTCTTCTCTTCTCCAGGCTGAACAATTCAAATTCTCTCAGCCTTTCCTTGTAGAAGGGATATCTACACATTTATATTTAATTTTTATGGCACAGTATATCACAGTAACATACCTTAGAAAAAAGTTGCAGCAGATGAGCTTCTTTGGCCTTTACGAAAAGACAAAACATGAAAATATTTTTTAGCAGGTACTAAGTGCAGATGATCCTAAATGCAGGGCAGAGTAAAATTATCATCAGAGGGCACAATGCTTGCTCTTCAAAGGACACATTCAGGGGCCTGTTATTCAGATATTCTGATTTTCATCAATAGGAAGTGCTCAGCTTGTCCTAGTGGTTAATTGCAAGGTCCAGCAGGCCATAATTTACAGCACTTTTTTAATTGCATCACATATATGGTATCAAAGTTGCTGGCAATGTTATTTTTTATTTTCTTCATGCAAGTTGATGATGTGTGAATAAAAGTGCTTCAGCGTTTGTAACACTGTCCAAGTCATGAAACAGAACACAAAAATGTTTTCAGCACTTAAACAGAGGAAGGACAAAGAGCTGTTCATAAACATGTCCTTTATTTTTGTTTCTGTCATGCACTCCCCTTACACTTTGCAGGGTGATCTTATTCATAGAGTTAGATTGTGTAAAGGCACATGCAATGAAATATTGGAGGGGTGGGGTGAGGGGGGTAGTGAAAGTGATTGATTTGAATTTCTTATGTTTGGTTTCTTCTTCAAGATGTAGCTGCATTGCTCCTGTCTGAGTACTCACTTAGCTCCTGTCAAGATAAAGGCCCAAGAGCCTGCACAAGGAAGAGGGTACGGATGGAAGCATATCCCATAGATAAAAGTTAATCATGGAGTACTTCTCACTGGAAAATTTTGACTCTATCCAAAAGAGAAAAATTTTGGTGTCCTTCGTAAAAGAAAACACTGGAAATTCTCATTTTATAGTGAAGAAAATTATTATTTTAAGTCAAATGAAATGCTTTCCTTGGCCACTAATGAAATTTTTCAGATTTTTTTCCATTTGCCTAAGAAAAAAAAAGATGCTTCAGATCAAGCAGAAAGACTGTTTCCCTCCAATATTTCAAAGCAACCAGCCAACTGAAAAGTCAGTTATACCCATAGTTTTAGATAAAAGTAGCAACTTTTGGCTTTGCTGAGCTACAGAGTGAAAAATGAGAGAGATTTCATTTTTCCTGTATGTGGGCAGGAAGCAGCAATGTGATTTTCCACTCCTTTAGCTGGATCTTCTGACTAGGTGGAGAAATACTCTCACATAAGCTGTGGCAGAAATAGCATCCCACAAGACATGGAAGTTACCTGCTTTCAGAAGGCCCCATCAGACCAGCAGATCGTCTGTGTAAGGAAAGGGAGGCACAGAATGTGGGGGGACAGCAACAGAAACAGGCAAACAAAGACCGGGTGGACAGGGTGTTCATAAGGAGAACAACAGCAGGGGATATGAGCCCAGCAGCAGCAAAGGCAATTGTTCAAGATTGCCAGTGTATGGCAAATCCCACCATCAGCTAATTTACTGTTTTCAGTGCCTCACTAGTTCCAGTGGTGTACTGTCACACTCATCTTGCTGATGCCTCCTCCAACCACTGCAGGAGGGCAAACTATCAGGCAATGCATGAACCCTGGCCCTGCAAAGAGGTGAGTGTACCAGGAGTCCTTATCAACACCATTTGCCTGGACACAGACCAGTAGCAATAGGAGAGAGGTTGTGATACAAAACTGGGTACTGGCACAACTTTGAACCTATTCACAGAGAAAACCTGATCCTCTGTGCAAGAAGTGGTATGCCAGTCCTGTCTGCCCTCTAAGCAGATTTATAGGTTGTATCTACTGCTGACTTTTTCTATCATGCACCTTTTTCTTGTGTCATTATATTATCTGTGGATACCTAATAGTAGATCAGGACTTCAGGAGTTAGCATACTAGAAAGTGGTTTGGATTCCTGAAATGGAACTTGCCTCCTCCAGGAGAGGCAAGAAGCTAATGAGCACAAGAGATGTTAGGAATCTTGCTTGTCTATGGAGACACCCATTGGTCTGGGCCAGTTCAGTCCATGCTGCTAACCAGTGGCTGACCTAGCACTGTGCAATGACAGAATGGCATCCCTTTCAGTGGACATGTATTCTTGCCTCAACAGAAGCAAATTGTGGACACTTGGGAGCCAATTGCCACTTTCTGCCAGCTGCTATTCATGGCTTCTGTAATTTCAGGTGTATTGGCAAGCAGAAATAATTGCAAGGTACAATCTGTTAACTTGTCAATATCAAATTTCCTAGCTATAGATGTGACCTGAATTAACCCTGAGCTGGCAAAACCTCTCTTTCCTCTCTGGTGTGACATAGGGAGCTGCCACAGCTTCTCCAAGGTATCCACTATTCTGTAATGTCCAGAGTAATTTCCAGTCCATGCATGTCTGCATCAGGCAAGAATCACACCTTGCTTTGTGTCATTTGTTCTGATTCAGAAACACCAGCCCCAAGCCAGAAACCCGCTGGGGTACACAGCTGTGGCTGTTGCCTGGGGCAGCTCTTTCCACACACTCTTCAGCACATACCTCCTCACTGCAGCAAGCTGCCCCCACCTCCTGTGACCACAAGCTAGGCCCTCATCACAAGAAATGCTCTCCCCCTCTGACACAACCCTGTATGCTCTGTTTCTATGCAGCCAGCAGCAGTAGGAGCTCACCCCACTGGCTGGACAAGTGTTTTGGGTAGGCAGAAGCAAGGAGGAGACATGGTAGGCATGCCATCGGGTAGGCAAGCCAGCAGCAGTGAGCTTTTCTGCACCCCAACCTGGGCAGCTGCCCCCACAGCACACCAGCACACAGTAAAATACCCCCAGGGTTCACCTTGAGAACATCATGTTCCACCCTCGAATAACTCAAGTGCCTGGTGTCTTAAATGGGAACCAAGTGCAGTTCAGCATCAATGCCCAGGATAATTCTGCAGGGAATATATTTCCTTTTTAAAGTCCTGACATAAACCATAAGCCCCTGCTCTACCTCAGAGTATCCTCCCAGTGGCTGCAAGTGTTTTCCTCAATGTTCAAAGCTATCTTGGTTTTCCTTAACACCTCTCTAGAAGCATGAAAAGAAGGACCTTCCAGTCTTGAAACCTGAGTGGAGAAGACAAGACTGTTTCAGGCTGTGCTATGCTTCCTCATGAATCCAAATCCCTGAAGGGGTGATTTTTTAGCCGCTCAAGACTTAATTTCTGAATTATGTTGTGTAAGGTACTCAAAACATAAAAGTCTTTCTCTAACGTGCCACTACAATGAATATGCAGAGTACAATATTTGCAATAATTTATCAGGAGGCCAGTTGAGCTGATAAAGCCTGAGACAACTTATGAAAATACCTAAAAAGGAAAATTTATATTTTTTTCCAGTCATGGATATAACAAGAATATTTTCCTAGGCACAGTCTGCAATTCCTGCCTCCCTATAGAATGAATGTGTTTCCCCAGTTAAATGTACAGCACCAGCTGAAGTGAATGGGTTGTGTGTTTGCTTTGTTTTTCCTATTAAATATAGATTTGTGGTCAATCAGGAGTTGTAAAAATATTACTGAGGTGGTTACAGCCAATAATATTTTCTTTTGATAATTTTATGGCCCTGTGGTCAAAACATGAGTGTCTGGAGTGTGAAAGGAAGCAGAATCTGATTCTGCATGCCATTACCAACTTGCTGGTAATTAAAAAACTGAAAAGTCAACAAAAAAAGTGCAATGTATTCTCACTGTAGCTGTTGCTGCAGTAGTCATGGCCAGCCACACAGATTTGCAGCCTAAATCTTCACCAGTGGCACTGTTTTCCGTTCTCTTTCCTCCTTGTCCTCCCTTTATCCTTGCAATTACCACTTTTTTCCCTAACCTAAAAAAAGCCATCACCAGAGATGAATATCATTTTACAAATATCATTTTATCTATCATAAGCATCTGTCTGAGACAAGGAAATTATATTTCACAAACAAAAAATTTCTTGATTAATGGGAGTTTTCCTTATGCCCTTTGGAGCACTGCCTGCCTCCATCTGCCCCTCTGCTTTCTGCTGAGCTGCTTCCCATGTCCCCACCATGCCATGGCACTGACAGAGCTGGCAGCCACCCTCTCTCCCATTCTGGGGTGCTCCCTCGAGTGCCACCTGCTCCCCAAGGTTCTGCCAGTCTTCAAGCCCCATGGGGCTCACCCTGGCCATCACCAATCTGATGGCATGGAAATGGACGGTGCTAGGGTACTGCACTGGTAATTACAGAACAGTAAGCAATATCCACAAGCGAATTAGCACAAGGGCTGCTCTTCTCCAGCTATGTCAGCAGAGAACAGGCAAAGGTCTGCAGGTGGGCTTTTGAGCTACAGAAAAGACAGAATAAAATGGGCACTGCCCCTTAGGATATAGCAAAGCCAGTTATCTGAGACTGACAGTTTCCCTTTGTGCCCTGACTACAAAAAATGATATGCTGGAGCAGACCAGATGTGACAAAATGCTTAGAGCTAGAGAAGCACAGTGATAGCCCAGCAAGCTTTCCTTTCTTTGGCTCTGTGGTCACCACCTATATAGAATCTACAGGTTCACGCTCCAGGTTGTTAAAATGGTTCATTTTTCTGAAATGTGGAACTCTGAAACTTACAGAGAGAAAAACACACCTCAAAACTGACAGGTTTTTTATCCCTGTAATGACTTGAAGATGTTGCAGCATTAGATATAAGAAGGAACCATCTCTTGTGAAGCACTGAGTGTCCAGATCTCACCAATATTGTTTATTTTAATCCTTTCTTGCTTCCTTACCAAGCAACAGCAACCACTGCAGCAGAAGTGCTGACATCTCGACCAAATCATCCTGCTGGTGTCCTATTGACACTGCCTCAGCTCACACACACTACAGATAGACAGATGGACTCCCACCTTGGTAACTGCCTGAACAGCATAAAATTCACCTCAACCCCACAAAATGATCCATCCTTCCTGCTAGTCTGAGATTGGCCACCCCCATAGCGTGGGCTCATGGGGTTGGCCTCTCCCCTCAGTACCACTCAGTGCCTTGCAAGCAGTCCCAGGAGGGGACTTTTTGTGGAGGGCAGACAAAAACCTCTTAATTCCTGTTCAGCAGAAGATGGGGTATGAACAACCATTACAAGGCAATTTGCTATTGCAAATACTAAGGACTGCATATACTTGTTAGATTACATATTGTATACCAATATGTGCATGAATACATGGTATTAAAAAGAAACAACAGATTTTAGTCCTTCCTGACCATTTTCAAGAAGTGTCTGAACACAGAATTTTTAAATAAAAAGGTGCAAAGCCTTTTTTGTAATCCTGGGGGAGAATATGAGGTAATAATCATACACCCCATTTTTTTTGGTTTTTGTCAGAAAGAATGTATTTAAAAAAAAAAAAAAGCGGGGGAAAAAAAAAGAACCAGCATCATTTCCTCCCACACACTTTTTCTGTTTTTATCTCTTCAGAATTTTGGTGGAAATAAAATAGAATCCAATTATAAAATTGAGAGAAAAAATTGATTTGTCAACTGAAAAAAATGTGAACACTTACAGAAAATTATATAGGCATTTTCTATTTCGCATTTTTCATGAAAAATCAGGACATTCTGAAGAAGTTGAAATGTTATTCTGAAGTTTTTCAGTTTTGTCAGCTCACTATTTTTCAACAAATATGTTTTCACTCAGAAATTGTCAATCTCCTTTTCTCCTCAGATCCTTTTGTGACCACCTCTCACCATCTCCTTACACCATCATCCAGCAGCTTCTGGGCCCACAGTAAAGATCATTTACCTGCTAACAATTTTCAGCAAATTGAGTCTTTTTCCTCCTGCACCCTACAGCAAGGGCAAGGGAGGGAGCAAGACCCTCTTACTCCATCCAGCACCACCCCATATCACCTTTCTGGACTCTGCTTTTGCAAAGGCATTTATGGATAGGCAAAGGTGACCTGAGCCAAGGGACAGATTGCTTTCTTCAGCAATTATAGAAACATCTCTTTTGGTGGGGTTTTTTTGTGTGTTGGTTTTTTTTGCCCTGGCATTGTTATTTTTTTCTGAAGCACAAATATGGATTTATCTGGACGGGAATATGTTCCACAAATTAAATGATGTCTCATTGTGACGGTAAGAGAGGGAGCATGCACTAAATTAGTTAATAGGTCTCCCATCTGTACTGTCTATGATACGATGATAAGCATACCTAGAAACGCAGGAAACGATTCACAAAAGCAATCAGATAATGAGGAATATTATTCTCAGAAGGTCCTTCCTGTATTTGAACAGGGGGAACAAATTAAAAGCTCAGGTTGTGTGCTAGCTTGGAAATAGTGCACATGGTGACTAAGACTCTTATCAGAGGCAGCACTGAAATAACATTTTCTGCTAAAGAGCTTGAAGAAATATGTTACAAAATTATTAATAATGCATTAAAATTTGCAAAAGCATGAAGGCAGTGATAGTTGAGCTGTGTACTCCCAGCGTTTGAGTGGAAAGGAAGAAGTGCTTTTAAGGCACAGACAAGGAGGTGGCTTCCAGTTAAAATTGCTCACAGCATTAAAAATAGGGGTGATAATAGAGGTTTGTTATTGCTTCTGGTAGTATTGTGCCAGCAAAAACCAACAAAACAGTGCATACACCTCCCCTTCTTGAGAAACAGATCTAGCTCTGTCCTGTTGGGGGAATAAAGGGCAGCGGCAATCAGCAGCCACTGAGACATGCTGCACAGCAGTGGACACCTTTGGAAATCAGCAGCAAGGAGGAGGGATAACACTGGCAAGGAGAGGGTTCTTCTCCTACCCTTTGCACAGTCTTTCAGAGAGGGTCCTGCAAAATGTCCCATCAGCCAGGTTGCAGTGCTCGCTTTGTAAACTACAGGGAGGAATGCAGTGATGTGATGCAGGCTTGCAATACACGGTAGGAGTGCCCACAAAGGAGATCTTAAGGGGCTGCTCATGAAGGACAGAAACTGGCCACACCAGCTTGCAAGTCAGACTCCTAAAGTGTCTAGATCCCAAGACTAAAATTCAGGTCTGTGAGTACCTTCTCTTCCTTTAGAAAATACCACCACTGCTTGACTGGACATTGAGGTTCCTGTTCAGACTGATGTGCTAATAGTTTTTGTGTCTGTCTCTGTCCAAACCTTCTTCCTCTAGCATCATTTCAGTGAATTATTTATGTTTAACATACACAGATACTCCAGGCCTGTGAGAAACCACCTTAAAGTCAATCAGGTTGCCAGGCAGAGTTGTGTGCATCTAAAACTTACTTTATTATAATACATGTTAGATGTATTATTATAATTATTATTAAACAACATATATCAGGGCTTTTGGCCCTCTTTGATTTTGTGGAGAGTGGAAAGACCAATTTCCAACACTGGCCTACACCTTTGAAAAGGTAATCTTTGTGTTTTATTAATAAAAGTGTAAGTATGCCACTGGTATCTTTACTAAGCATCATTCCCTCTCATTCTTGGTGCACTCTGAAATGATCTGAAAAGTATGTCCTGTTTGCCAAAGATTTCTTTTTCAATGTCATAATTCCAACCACAAGATAATAATGAGCTACAGAAAAAAAGGCAGGTGACCTGCCAGAACACTTAATAAACAAAAATTGCCTTTAAATTAGACAAAACCCTTCTGCTTTCACTTCAAAAAGCCCCACACACTGATTCCCAGGTATGATCCAGATCTGTTATATACAACAAAGTTGCTCAGTATAAATCTTTATTTTGTGTTTCAGAAGGTATGTGAAAACCCATTCTAACAATAAATGCTAGTCACCTGAGGTCTATAGCTTGCTTTGCAGCTCAGGAAAAAAAAAGCCTCTGTTCACCCTTGGCCAACTGAGTTACATTTTCTGCTATTATTAATGCATTGCAAGGGTTTTTTCATATCAATTTGAAATTATACATCTGGGAAATCCCAGTACAACGGCAGTCAATGCTTTGTTTCTCTGTGTGGCCCTTTGCAATTACTAGAATGTGCAAATATAATTTAGCGCAGGTAAAATTCAATCAGTCACCCCAAGCACAAAGAAATCTCCATCTCCCAGAAAAAAATCCAGAGAGTGTTTCCCTGCAAATGGCACAAGGGAGCTGTAAGAGTTTCTAAAACAAATTTATTAGAATATTTAAATTCAAGTTGTAATGGGAAATTTAGCTCAATAGGTGAGGTGGCAGCAGGCTGAAACCCAAGTGAGGCATGCAGGCAGCTTTTGGGGCTGTGGGCTCTCTCAGGTTACAGCCCCATTTCTGCTTGCAGGGGGGGATTGCAACAACCAGGCAAGTTACCTGAAAGGCAAACCCCAGGGGTGCAAGAGAGGGATGGGGGTACTGAGGAACTACAGGACTGCCAAGGAGCAAGGGCAGAGGTGCAGCTCTCTTGTGGTGGCACCGGAGATGGTGGGAGCTTTGGCTCTCAGCCAGGCTCCCCAAACAGCCATTGACCAAGGGGGCACCACCAGTCCAGCTGCGGGTGCTTGGGGGGGTCACGTGCCGGGCTCACAAAAGGCAGGCCCAGGAGAACTTGAAGCTTGAGCAAAGCACAAGGGAGAAAGGCAGAGCTGGAGGCTGCCGCCAGGGCAACATGCCACTTCTGCCCACCACCAGCACAGGGAGATGCTGAGTGGGCCTCCCTGGGCTGCTCCAGGGGCTGTGGTGGCCAAATCACCAGCACAGCACTGGCATGGGCAGGAATAGGGTCAGGGTTATAGCTCCACAGTTTTAATAAAATTAAACCATAATGAGGAGGTGTAGCTTTAAAAAAAAAAAAAAATTGGGGGAAGAAGAAAATGCCAAGCTTAAGGACAGATGGATTTACGCTCCTCAAACAACTCCAGCACCATAATGTTTTGTTTTTGTCACGCAGCAAAGGCTGCCCTTCACCTCCTGCTATGTTCAGTGGGAGCTGTGTCATCGCCTTCAAAGGAATCAGGATCAGGCCTCCAACGTGTTAATAAGCAACAAGAATTATGGAAAGAATTACATTTAATGTGAAGTCAGGCTGCCTGCGGTGATCGCAGTGCACAGCCTGTCATAGATCGCTTTGTGCTGGAAACCTACACCACGAACTGATCTGTGAATGAGACAACCACAAGACATTTCCGCTTGGCAGGAATATGGAGGGAGGAGATGAGAGACAAGTCAGCAGCATCTAAGTGCGTATGGGAATGACTGGAAAACTCTAGTTACATGCAGCTCCACTTTTGATGAGCTGAGAGCACTGTGGACGTGGTGTGGAACAACTACCTTTGCACTTCTTGAATGATCATGACCACTCTACTGATAAAAAAAGATCTGTTCTGCTTTTGTACATTTAAAATCCCAAAGTTCTGAAAGCCCCCATCTCGACATTAAGAGAATGCCCTTTTACAAGTACTTTGGAAAAGAAAATATAACAGTTTTCTTTGTCACTTCCCTCTGAGAGAAGCATTCCTGCCTATCTTCTAGAAGAATGAATCAGCAGAGGAACACGTTACTCTGAAATACCTTCACATATACACAAAAGGGGGTAGGGGGACTATGTCTACGGTGACTCCTGTGCCAGCTCTTTGTCCGTGAGACTCACCTTGCTGAAGAGATTCAGGCAATATTTTTCTTTTCATAAGCCTGAAGAAAGCTGTGACCACCACAAGTGGACCTGCTGCAATGTACAGCAGACCATTACAGTGCCCATTAAAACTGGAAAGGTTCAGCCAGTGCAGGAGCAAGGTGGGATTTTGCTTATTGTGCATAGGAAAGAATGAGAAACTGCTGAATTTCCCAGAAATAAACAGTAGAGCTGAGTGATAGCACAACTTACTCATTCCCTAACCCGTGATTGTACCCAAATATGGTCCTTTTACCCTTTGCAGGAAATAAGGTTATTTCTGTGATCCTGTATCCCCATCTCTGAGCTATTTTCCACTCTTCCATCCAGCAGGTAGCCTACACACTGTGGCAACTGATTTCCTTCACAGAATGGGCAGCTTTGAAAAAGTCTTTATGGCCCCAAGCTAACTATGAGCAATGTTTCCACAACCCTTCTGATCAGAAATGCACTTACTTTCCTACCCACTCAGTTTTTTGCTGCTCTGATCTTCACCTTTGAACTCAGTCTTTGCCTCCTTTTGCTCCTACAGCAGCGTTGTGCCATTTCCTAAAAGTTCCTCCCTTCTTCCTTCTAAATCACTCAGTTACATCCTGTTTTTATATGTTGCCCTAAACCTTTCCTTTGGACTATAACTTACAACTGACTGTTTAAAACAACATCACTATTGTAACAGCCACTTTGGAGCTGTTGTGATTGAGCTCTCTAAATATGCAGGTTAAAATCTTAGGAAATTTCAGAGGGGGTGAGGGTGGAAAGTGTCGTGCACATCCAGGTACTGATGACTAAACTGTTTTCAAATTTTCTTTTTAAAAATTTCCAACAAGCCTGAAAATAGAGAAATGTAAAAAACATGCCTACAGTTGTTTTGGAAAGCTCCTATGTTGCTACAATCCCTACTTACCTTATGGATTGCTTTAACTTGGGGTACAACTGGGGTACAATTGTTCCTGGCATATGCTGAGTAGTTGCACCCCCGCCTCTACAGCAAAAAATAGTGTTTCCTCTGGAAGTTAAAACATCCTGAGGAGGAGAAAGGAAAGCAAGAGGATTTATCAGACAGAGCCTGACACATCGTAAAGATGCAGCATTGTTATCAGGTATCATTCTAACACACTCGCTGCTCTACACCACTCAAAATTTTATGACCACAAAAACAACCCACACATACATGCCAAAGTGTGACTAGCCGAAGACAGCTCTCAGCATGTTAGCTTCATTTCACTCAAGAGACAAACAAGAGATCACAAATGAAACTGCCTACACCACAGTGATGTGAGCAGTAACGTAGGGTTTTGTCAGTGAGTCAAGGCGGCTACCAAACCAAGCGCTTTCCTTTCATGGCTTATAGTACCCGTAAAGCCTTCTGCCTAAAAAGCCAATCAAATAAGACACCGAGTCACTTAGTTGCCATCTAGAGACACATAGCAAAAGCAGTCACTGTATGAATAGTTGATGCAAATATTTTGTTCACAGTTAATTCAAAACGAATAACATAGAATCATATGGTTACTTCCATGCCCAGGTACAGCAAGATCTATAATGCATAAAATTGATGTTAAATGCATAAAATCTCCTGCTTGGAGCATCAAAACATAGTCATGTTTAACATCAGCCTTGAATATTGATGTTAAATCTGAAATATATTCACATACCACATGGACTGCAGCTAGCATTAACAGCTTTCCATTGCAACTGCTACATTTCTGTAATTGGGCAGACACTGGCTGGGGATTTCTTCAGAGACCTATTTTTCAATTAAAGTTTAATTTTCAAGTAAAAGGGTTTATACAGAATGAGATCATGTGTGCACCTTGTTGTTGCACTGTTTCAGAGAATGTGATTTCTTGGTTTATTATATCCAGAACAGGGCAGAGCAGGGAAGGAAAAGTAAAAGAAATAAAGGCAGAACAATGCTTTCCAAAATCCTTTCCAGGTTCGGGATAAAACAACTATCCTGCTCAGCAATTGCAGGTGTGTGGTCAGGCTTGCCTGGTGCACCATGAGTTGGCTTAATAAGGAGAAACACATTCTGTATTATTTTTTTCCTGAGTGAAGACAAATGGGAAGAAAAACCACCAAGAAAACAAGACAGGTGTTAGTCAAGGAAACTGAGAATTGCTCTTCCAGAAGGCTAGTTAGTTACAGTATGGGTTTAGGCTCTCTAACTGCTCACTACCTAACTCCTCTGCTACTACTATACATCTGCCTGGGGCTAGTGAAAGGAATAACCCCCCAAGATAAGCAAACCCTAGTAGTCCTGTGAATTCCTGCTGTAACTCCTGTCACTCCTGCTCCCCCTGTACCTTCAGGCACTTCTACGGGTTCCTTTGGTGGAGTTTGGGTACATGCAGGAAGACAGCTCTCCTCTCTGGGTCCAGAAGGCCACTCCTGAGCATTGCAGGGAAAATCCACCACTGCTTCATGGTGTTAAACAGTTAAACCAGCTGGATTTGGAGATCTAGGAAATGAGGAGGATGAGATAACTACATTTTCAAGAACATTTGTTTTGAATCCAAAGTATTTCCCCCAGTGTATTAATATGAATTACCAGGAGATTGTCTGAGGATTTATATGTGTAGTATTCCAAGAGAAAAGAAAAAAGAGCCTGAGCAGGAACAGTCAGTTTTAAATTAAGATAAATTACTCGAAGTTTCTTTTTAAAATATATGTATGTCCATTGTTTACGATCGTAGAGTTCAAAATGCTGAATGTGTCTGCTGAGAGGATATATACCTCCTTCACAAAACTCTGCTTTAGTTATTTGAAACTCAGTCTGATAATACTGCAAGGAAAAAAAAAAAGGGAGGGGGAGGGGGAGAAAAGGAAAGAGAGTCGTAGAGAGACAGAGTGAGAATACACAGCATTATTGACAATTGCTAATCTTTTAAAGGGGGTCGAAAGTTTTAGGCATCAACTAGAATTTAAATTTTGCCAAGATGTACCAGAATATAGTCCCTCTCCATTTACATAATCAAATAAAAGGTAAGATTCAGCAGCGTGAATACTCAACCTGCCAGTAAGATGTTTGTGTCTTAGAAATAGAGAGAAAAAAAATTTCCCTAGCAAGTTAGCTCTTTCTCATACAGTTCATATTATACATGGCAGAGGCAGAGAATATAAAATTTGCTACAATATATTAGTTTGATAACATTGTAGAGGGTTTCTCATCAAAATACAGAGATCGGGAATTATAGTTCCAAGGCCTAATTTAATAACAAAGTATGCTCTTGTTAAAACCATTTTTGCCTGCTCTCTATAAGCAATGTCTGCACTGTATGAAGAATCTGGGAAGAAAAATTGAAGAATTATGCAGACAAATACTGGTATGTGGCCAGAGCTTAGAAAAACATGTAGCTACCTCTCAGTGTCCTTGTTGCCCATAAAAGAACATTTCACACAGTCAACAGCTCAAATTTATGTGGACCCTTAGGGGTAAATTTTCAGTACAGTGAATAGGAACTCACATACGCAATTGTGTTATTGTTAATGGGAGTTCTGTGGCCACTTCTTTCACTCAGTCCTAAAAATGGTGTCCCTTGCTGTGGAAAGCTATCTACAGACCAGTCTGGCTCTTACTCTTGTAGGAGCCCACCATCAGCAGTCCCAGAGGAGCAATGAGAGTGGCCCAGAAAACCACTTGTGTCTTCTCCTCCTGTCACGTCTCTGCCACAACTGGTGAGAGGGCATGTCCCTCCGCTGCCATAAGGACTGTAGGATGGGAACAATATGGTCTTGCCCTTTCTCCATTGCTGACTGCAGGTGAGTCTTCCCAGAACTACTTCTCTTCCTGCCCAGAAATATGCCACTGTCTCTATTGTGGTTTCAGTGCTGGAGACCTTCCAGTGGGTGATGCATGTCTTTGTGCCTCTCTTTTCCCTTGAGTGTAAACAACACAAGGGAAAGTCTTGCCTCTACTGATTTTGCTGGTCAGCAATTTTGGTTGTTTTTTTTTTTCTTTTATGACTGTTTTCTGCTCTTAACCCCGTGATATTTCTCTAGTGATGCATCCAAATAATCATCTGGTCATCATCCAGCAATACCTGGTGTTGTTATTCATGTCCTAGCACTCTGACAGCTTGAACATCCACAAGAACTTTGTGGCTGTTGGTCACACACCATCCATATTACTACATCCTCATGCTTGGTTACAAGTCTGGATGTACAGCCCTCCTCTATGGCTGGCAGTGCACCCACCCAGCCAACAAGAACCTGTCTTTCTACTACATTCTGACCTGAAGTGTATTGAAGGGGCTCCACTGCCTGGGTCCCTGATGCGTGTAGTTGCAACCCACGTATGCCAGGATGATTGTTAATGTATTTCCAACCATAAAGTCAAGTGTTCTCCTTTGGTTTCTGAGGTCCATGAAGCTCAGCGGTGGTTTCTTTATACTTGATCAAAATACCATACAGCATTTAAAAAAACCACAAACCAAAAAACAAAAAACAAACAAAAAAAAACCCACAAAAAACCCCGAACCACACAAACAAAAACACATATTGCTGACATTTAGCCAAGATATAATCTTATTATTTAACTGCAAGAAGTGCAAAAAATCAGTAATGTAGAAGGTCTCTTCCTCTTTCAATACTGGTTGCAAATCATTTGGGATTGGACCACACCCATGGAGAGGAAGCATGACGTACTACATGCAAATGTAGTACACAGAAACTCTTCTCTGTGAAGTAAAGAGAACCCACACACATCAAGAAGGTCTCACTTGGAAGAAAACACATGACCAAGGAGGTAATGATGTTGCAGATAATTTTTGTAGGGTCATCCTTGCAATCTGTACCAAAGACCTCCAGCTTGATGGAGGAAGAGCTTCACGATCAAGCCTTCTGTCTGTTTTTTTGCAGCACTAGCTAGAGATAAGGTACCAATTTTATTTGCCACTGTTTAATTTCTTCCTTTTTAATTAGATGTGTTAGGTACTCAGAATCGTGTTTGGGATTGGTTTCGCAGCCCATCATATTTCTTGAACTATGATAGGACAATTGGCCATTAATTCAAAGCAGTGCTAATAATGGTCATCACAGCTACTAGGAGAAAAAAGTGGAAAGGCTGTTGAAAGACCTCTCCACTTTTAACCCTCTTGATACAAATTTAGATTTAAGTCAGACAAAAAAACCCTCAATGTCTCAATTATACTTTGTTTAATTGTATGATTTCCTTCTGGCCTATATTACTGGCCAGTTCCCAGAATATGAGGAAAAAAAATTATAGACTGCAGGGAATGGGTGTGAAAATTATTTAGGAACATGCATATCCTTTCCATGCCATGCCTTACCATAAACTTTCCAAATGACAACCAAAGGAGATTGCCCAGAGTCATTCCCTGAACAAGGCCATGGCACTGAAGAGTCTGCAAGCTGTAATCCTCTTGCCAAGTTGACCTTGGTGATGAACTGCACCAGCATCTTGTACCACGTAGAGAGAGCAGGCTGGGGCAGATGATAACAGAGCTCATGGGTGTGTTGCCTGTCTCACAACACAAGCCCTGAATATTCTGTGATTTTGTTCTTGGAAGTAATCTTGCCCACCTTCTCCCCTCCCCTCCCTTCTTCATTTTCTTCTTCAATGTGCAGGCCTGCTCTGGTATAGTGCCTGAGTGGGAATTGCCTGCAGGTCCTGATGTAATAGCTGTGCCATATGGTCCCTTCACACAGTGGGAAGGTGGAAGAATCCAGAAGGAAAAAAAAACAACAGCAACCCTGGAAAACTTTATGTAGCAGCTCAACAGAACTACAGCTGTGGCCACAAACAGAGGCAACAACTGGAATATTATGCATGATGCATAGGGCACAGCAACAGTACACAGCCTCCCCAGAAGGCAGCTGAGCTTTATGTCCCATTTAACTGAGAAACCTCCTCGCGTACCGTAAAGCTCCATTAAAGCACACAAGCAGGTGTGGCAACCCCAGTGTTTTCTGTGGTAGATCACTCAGCTCCTCTTGCCTCTAAAGTACCCTTTGCTGCCTGCCTTTCTCCAGGTGTCTGCAGAGGAACCTAATGAGACTGATTGGGACATGCTGATCAGCTTTCATTATAAGCTCTTCTCTAGCAGTCCAATTAATCAAAATAATGGTATATGCTGTGCATGTATTTTATGGCTGTACACAGTTTTGCTTTCAAAACTAAAATAAGACACCTGTTTTCCCCACCCCATCTTGCTGAGCAGTCCCTTTAAGAGCATAACCTCGTTATCAAATATATGATATACCATCAGAGCTGGCGAGCTTCATACACACATAAATATCACTCTTCCAGTTTGTGCTTTTTATACTAGCAGAAGAATCTAATGGAAATAAATTCAGTCCATGGGTCAATTACAGGCTTATTTTCATATTTATGGACTTAATACTTCCACACACAAAAAGATTCTAATGATAGCCTAAGGCACAGAGTAATCAAAACAACAGCTATTGAAAGGGAAAGAACCAAAGAAAAGTACCACTTTGAAATTCTACCCCTATCTCCTGATATAGTTATATACACCACATAAAAAATGCTTTTTCACAAATGAGTGTGATTTTTACCTACTTACCGTCAGCCTAATGTTAAAAAGAAACCAAAGGCAAGAGTTGTTACCGGAACAAAAGCCATAGTTTTTCCACCTCCAAATTCAAGAAATTAACACTTTGATGTGAACAATCAACTCTCCTTCTTTCTTCTTCTTTCTTCCTTGTCCTTGTGGAGGCAGGATATGGTGTTTCCTTCACAGATCGGGGATGTACACATGCTCTGCAATGACTGAAGGGTCCTGGAGGCATTGCTCCCTTCATAGAGATGGCAGGTATCCATTATCACTCATGGGCTGCATGTGTCTTTAGAGGCTTCACCACTGTTTTGGGGAAGGAGGAGAGGGAAAGACTAGCTTTAGTTTACTCTGTAGCGATGCCAGAATAGGTAGCAGCCAGGCATGGACTTTAGTGGTGTTAAAGGAGCTGCTGCCCTGCCCTGCCCTGCCCTGCCCTGCGGAGGGGGCCCCTCTGCCCTGATGCTGGCCATGGAGGGCATCCAAGAGGCATCCCCTCAGCTTCTGTTATCACTTGAAGAAGGCCGCTGCAAGATAATTCAGAAATTTCCTCATAAGTATCAGCAGGGCATACAGGTATTTGTTATCCCAGCTTGTTTTCATGTATATTTTATGTACCAAGTAAGGATGTAAGGAAGGAAGGGAACATGTTGAAACTTTCAATGCCAGCTGAAGCAAGATAGACTGCATAAGCCATCCCTGAGCACTTCATGCATTGCAACTTCATCATGTTGTTTCTTGAGTTAGCTATTTATTAAGAGTCACTGGATTGGAGCATCTTGCATGTGATTGGATAAATTATATGTAGTTACTTGGAGTATTTCTTGAAGTTGTAATAATCTCTATTGACAATGCATCTATTAGTTTGGCACAATGTTTTCTAGCCATCAAGAGGATTTTTATGGATCTGAATTCAATACAAAGGGCCCTAAACCTCAAGTCCTAGTTCTCTAGAAATCTGACATGAGAAAAAGCAACAGAAAATGAAATCTTTTCCTCATTTGCTGATTATTTCCACAGCCCCTGAATGCCTACAAATAAACTCAGCCACACCACCTGACACAAGAAAAATAGCCATACAGGAAGCTTAATATTTGCTGTAACCTCAGTTTCCTGGAGTTAGAGCGCTCCCTTAAATAATTTACAGCTCTAAAAGTGAGATAAGACTATCTCCAGTTCTGGCTTTGTTGTGTATCCTGGATTATTCAAAACCATTTTCTGTAAGAGACATCCATCATTACAGACCCAACTTTACCTTCATCCCACATAGACATCTGAGAGACAGCAACTGAAAAGAATGCCAGAACTGGAGATAGTCTGATGTCATTTTAATGATTGTAAATTATTTAAAGAATACCACAGCCAGAGTCCCAGTCATTTGGAACTGTTTGCTAAAATGTCTAAGAGGTCTTGAGTAACAACCTCTGGTACAAAATGTAAATAAGGTTAATGACTTTCGTTTTGGAGGGAAGAAGTACATAGGGCAGGAGAGCAATTGTTCAATTCTACACTGAACGACTCTCAATAAAAAATGAACAACTCCACTCAGGAATGACTCCATCAGTTCTTCCTACATGTCAGTAGCATCAATAACACCAATGGTATTAAAAGCAATAAAATACCCAGTTTACCTAGGACCCCAACTTTTATCCATTCCACTCAACATACTAACTTCAGCTGACATCACTGGTATCTAGCATCAGATTTTCTGGGGCAGAGAAGTTCCAGAAGCTGCCAAAACTGTTTTGCTGCAGCTAGAAAGAAAGCAAGAAGGGAAGAACTGTGAGGACAGTAACAACTGTTGTGATAGATTTGGATATGAAACTGCCCTGGCAGCTGTGACCCTAGACTGATCTTAGTGGTGGGCAGTGGGGAGCTTCCTAACCCAGGGGGTAAGAAGGTAGAGGAGTACCACAAGAGCAGCAAGCTGACCTCTTGCCTCAGGAAATGAAATGGCTTGGACTGTGATCTTTTCAACTGCCTTCTCCTAAAGAAAATTTTAAAGACAGTGCAGTAACTGAAAAGACACTTGCAATGTCAAGAAGTGCTTTCTATGCAGTATTACAAACTCTTTCACCGCTGATTACCGCATGTGTCTTCTCTGCCATACAGGCATTATCTCATCTCTTTAAAAGAGGGGTAGATTCAGTCACAGAGAGGTCACATCCAAAGTCACATACAGAGCTGGGAATTAGGACCCATCAAGTTGCACTGTGGCAATATACGACATGGTATCTGTTGACCTCATAGTGGGAAGCCCAGCATAAAAAAAAAAAAAAATTACCTACTGTCATTTGAGGCATTTTCCACTTCCACACATCTGCTCAGGGCACTGTATATTGGCTCCAAGTCCCCAAACCATGGGAAATGGCAGGCTTCCTGCACGGCTGCTTTGGTTGTATTCCTCATTTCAGGCCATTGTTCCAGACTGTATCCTTTGTTTGGGCCTTGGCAAGCAGTAAGACAGAGAATGCTAATGAATGTCTTCGCTCTGAGCATAATATTGAGCACAATATGAGCGCATTTTCTTTCCTCTAAGTCTTGAGTTTTAAACTCGAGCTATGCCATTGAAATGAAATTCCCCTTAAAATTATGGGCTCTCCCCTTTATACAGGTAGTTGAAAGACACTGGATAAGCCACTTCTCAGGCAAACCTGCACAGTCTTAAATGTAAGAGAGCAATAGAGACATGCAATTCATTGTTGTAGAGTAGAAACTCTTGGATATTTCTTGGTAAAAAGAGAAAATTCCTCTTCTACAATTTAGACCTCAAGTACTGTCCATACCTAAAGAGATTTGATGCAGGCAATTGTGTTGCTTTGAAATTGGTAGGAGAAGCTGACATTATTATAACACTTCTGGCTTCTGTTTGTTTTACCTCAATTTTTACGTCAAGAATCATGGGTGATTTCCTGATTTTTGGAAAGGATATCAGTGTCAGAGAACCTTTCCAAAGGTTGTCAGCAGCACCCTCAGCAACCCTGCTTATCCCAAATCTGTGTATACATGTGTATCATCTAACACTGCACAGAAATAAGCTTATTCTGGATTGATCATGTTTGTCTAGTGTAAGCAGAACTCCTACTTTTCAGGAAATACAACCAGGAGTTTGATACCTCATTAAATCATCTCCCCCAAATTTCTGGCCCTCTGCTGGCTGAGATTTTCAGAAAGTGTGCAAAGAACAGTTTTGACTTTCAGCAGGCAGTGTAGAGAATCCGCAGCCACCACCGCCTCCCAGGGAGCTCCTGCCTGTTTGACAGTTTTGAAAATCATCAAGTCATTAAGCTAGTATTTAAATTAAGAGCAAGGACCTAATTTTAGGTACCTGTATCTGAAATCTGTATTTGTTTATTGCCATCACTTCAAAATTCCTCGCACTAGGAGCAGATTAGAACTTCCTCAATCCTAACTTCATGCATCAGCTCCTATAGTCTTGACCACCTTTCAGTTCCTTTTTCTAGTGGAGTTGTCTGTGCCCACTTCTTTCCTGGGTTTTAAAAATTAAATAAACATCTTGGTGATTTGCATTTATGTGTAGATGGTCTGTATGTATGTGCGTATACATATGCTTGCACGTGTGCATGTCTAAATCAACGTACTTAAAAAGCTTTAATGTGTCAATACATATTGCATATCATTAGTGGAAGTTTTCACTGTGTTCATAGAAAGGTGTGTGTGTCTGTGTGTGTGTGTGTGTGTATGAGAGAGAAAGAAAGAGCAAGAGAGACAGACGGAGAGAGGGAGAGAGAGTGCACCAGGAATTATCTATGCATAAAGAAATTAAAAGAGAATATTTTTCCAGAGCAATTGAAGCCCATCTCCTGAACAATGACGACAGCTCCTCATTTTCGACAACAATAGAGGGCACGTAGGAGTCAGCTCATTAGAATATCTGTGGCTCTTTTCTGTTCTCTCTGCATTAAGCCCCCATAATGTCAGTTGTCACTTATTAATGACAATTAACTAGTAATCAGCAGTGAGACTCTTCGAGGTGGTCCTTGCCTGACAGGTGAAGAAAGAGAACATTGCGTAGTGCCATGCAGTGACATGGAACCTTCAAAGGGAGCACGGCATTTCCATAAATTATTTCAGAAAGAAATTTTCTTTTAGACATTCTCTTTAAAGCATTAGGATCTTTAACCCTAGAAGGACTATACGGTTGCAGCTGTCCTCCCTCCCCCCTTCCCTTATTGCTAGTATTGGATAAAACTGGAAGGCAGCCTGATCTGTCATGTAACCCAATTCCCATCTGGGGCTAGAATAGCTATCAACCCACTCTGCTGAAACTATAAATACCTTCCCTTGATACTCAACCTTAAGTGCTCACTTAAAATGATGCCCAGATATCAATAGTGAAGTTGCCAACTGAGAGCAGCTAGGTGGATGGCCAGTAGGGACTGCAGCACATCTACTATAGAGTCTTTAAAAATTAAATGACTTGCAAGCACTTATGTACATGCGTAGCCTGTGAAATTGCACCACCTTCTCCCATTTCTAATGACTTTTACACTCACTTGTTACATCTTGTCTTAAATGAGGTGGCAGCTACTGTTAGAGTGTGTTTTTACAGCAACCAGCATACTCGGGGCCTTGGACTCTGATTGCTATTACAATACAAATTTGATGTAGTTATTGTACTTTGAAGTGGAAAGGAAAAATAACCACCAGCAACAAAACATTGTTTTCCCCACAGTAAGCTTTCCTCTTTGCTTCTCTCCCTATCTTATGCAACACCAAGAGCCCTCACCATCACACTTCACTCAAAGTCTTTGCTCAGGCTTCCCTCCTTATTGCCTCCTTCTCCCTGACCCTCCAGCTTTTGAACAATCCTGTGAAGTCGTTACATTGAATATTTCATTTGTCCACTACAAAACCTTGTTTCTTCCATGAGACAAATTCAGCCTTATTCCATGCTTTTTGCAAGAGGTCAGAGAGGTTCCCAAACATCATTCAGGCATGCTTACATCTCCCATCACAGAGCCCCTTTGAGCTTTACCTTGCGAGGTCCCTTTTTGTTTCCTAACAGGCAAACAGGCCTCCCAGCCTTTCCCTTTTCACCCCTCTCAGTCCTAGATTTCAAAATCCCTGACATCTGCTCTTGCTAATAGCAATTATTCTATCATTTCTTTTTCCCATCCTGTCCTTCTTCTCACAGTGAATCTCAAAACTCCAATTTTTTTTTGTGCTGCTTTTACCCATCTGATGACTACTGATCATTAGACTCTGTTCTGAGGTGTTCCTCAGTCCTATTTCTTCTTTGCACTTTTCCAGACTTCCAGTTGTCAAAGCGCACTTAAAAAATGTGAAATGTGACACTCACCAGCCCCCAAAACTTGGGCGGAGGATCCCCATGCAGTGTTAAGTCTAGACCTGCTGCCTTTTTTAGAGCAAAGCTATCTAATTTTTCACTTTATCCCGCCACAGAAAAGTAGCGATGAGAAATAATAGACAGTTCATGCTAAATGCTACAAACTTTAGCAAGACAGCACTTTAGAGACAGCTAACAATACAACTATCCCTTGAACGGGGGAAAGACAGTGTCTATACACTGCATCTTTGAACCACACTATATCATCATGCTACACACTTGAATACTACTACATATAATTATTGATACAGAATGCCCACTGCAAACATGCTGAGTGCATTTGACCTTGTACTACTGAGTAATATACCTATTGGGCACAGAGTTTGATTCTGCAGTGTTTTTTAAAGACAGCATTTGCACATTAATAAACTTAAAGCTTGTTTACTGTGAGAATTTTCCAGTTGAACCATTATAGTTACACTGACATTAGACAATTTCCCTGTGACAGCAGCCCTGGGCAGTTTTTCTTACCAGAAAATAAAAGTGGCTTTTCTCAGTTTGGCTTAACTTGCTTTCAAAATACTTTGGTATTGTTAAATTGTTAAAAAAGTCCAGATGAAAATGCCTATGGAGTGACTTATACCAGTGAGAAACACCATTAATGAATCTTACAGTCTATCTACTATGGGTCTAGCTCCACCTGGAAAATGGGATGAACAGAAGTGATCTACTACACAACTTTTTCACCTTTTTAAGTACGAAGCAACGAGATGTCAAAGACCCTGAGGCCAAAGGGCAGCATTTTCAAGAGCCACTTCTTGCATAGCCATGCATAGCAGGTTAAGCTGAACTAGAGGTCATCTGAAAACATAGAACTTTGTACTGCTTTATCAAGATCAAAACCCTTTGCTGTCCTGTTCCTTTCCCTTCCAGTCCACCCTCAATCTCCTTGCAGAGCAATAGTGACTTGCAGAGCCACTCTGTCAGTTCTCCTTGATATGCTGGAGGCTGGGGGGAGAGCACAGAGAAGATGATGTTCTTGACACTGAGCCTGTAGCAGTGCTTCCATGACAACAAATAAGATGTTACACATTAGAACTGTGCAGTGATAAGCTAAGTCTAACCAGGACTTGAAGAAGATGGTTAGTTTTCACAGAACACTGCTCCTCAGAAATGCTCAGATTAAACCACAATTTCTTCGCATAACCCAATACACTGTGCAGTATCTGGGGAAAAGAGGAAGGTGAGAGTGGCAGAAATCTTATTTTTCCCTATCTGGGTTTCACTGCCAGACCATCTTTAGGATTTTACAGCAATGGTTTCCATTAGCTGAAGAGTGGGGCAAATGGCACCTGATCCAACCAGTCTGTCCACATCTGAAGACAATCTCCATTTCCAAGACACAGCATCCTATCCTGCCATTCAAAAATACAAAACTCTGTAACTTCAAGTAATTCAGTAGGACTGATATTTGACCTCAGCACTATTCAGTCTTGAGCATCCAAACTTCACTGAAAGGAAAGTCAAGGGGATTCTGAGCATGGTGATACAGAGTATGATATAGAAACTGAAGTGCCAGCTGGCAGATTAATATGTTTTGCCAAACTGATCTAGCACCTACCAGTCCACTAGTGAACTTATTTGAAAGAAACTGCTTGCTCTTAACTATTGAATCTTTCATCCCAGATCATACTGGACTGAACTCAACTACGTGTGCTGACAATAAGCTTTCTGGGGAGTAAGGAACTGTGCCTGAGAGCATGCTCTAGTAGCTAGATCTCTATCTGCCAGTCATGAGCTTTGAGCGCTGTTTCTGACTACGTGACTTTTAGCATGCTGCATCATGTGTGTCATCTTCTGGGTAGGAAATACAGGCACCATTCCACTTTAGTGGTTGATGACAAGCTCTAATACCAACTTCAGTTTTTACACACTCTTAAAGAGATGGCTTTGCACAAGTTGTTTTGTGTACCAACACCTGCATGACCCTGAAGGTTGGCTTGTATTTGCCTAGTGTGTCCCACCAACCCTTAAGATTTCATAATGTATGCATTTCTGAGCAAATGAAACAGCCTTGGGCTCCTACAAGAGCAGATGGGTTGCAGGCAACCTTCCTTCTTCAAGTGACAATGTGGCATTTAACCACAGGTGTCCTACATCTGACAAGCCTGGTCAGGAACCTGTCAGGCTTTAACTTGCATCTTCAGACAATGCTGACACAACCACTCTGAACAGGAATACAGTACACTTTCACTATATTAAATTTGTTCAGATTTATGCTGTACTGATGGTCAACACTTTGTGCCCAGAAGAATTTAGTTAGAGAAACGCTTCTTTAAAAAGAATAATTGTAGCAGTTAATCTTTCCCTTCATTTTTCACGCTAAGAAGTTTACCCAGAAGTAAAACCCACAAAAATCTTGACAACCTGGTCATAACTAATCAAATTTAAACTTTGTATTTTTCACAAGAAAAAAAATCAAAACAAAACAACCCTCCTCCCCCCAAAAAAAAAAACAAAAACAAAACAAACAGGTAACAACTACAGTAGTTACGAAAAAAAACTAGATGCATTTTGACCGTGCTGACCCTGACTCAGCAGGTCACTGGACAGAACTGAAGAGATGTTTAAAAAGAAGGGATCTTCACAACAGAATAACTGGAGCTTCTCATTCTCAGTGGGGAAGTCTACAGCTTTTATAATCATTGCATATTCTAATATTGGTTGTCTGAAAATAATTAGGCCCATTAGCCATCAGTGTTTGCAGTTCTGATCTCTTGGTGCTTAACTACTCTAAAATCAGTTTTGCTATTTCACCAGTCGAAAAAACAGAGCTAATGAAGATGCTGGATAAAGAAGCACATTTTATAAATTTTTCTAACCTCAGGTAATCAGCATCATCTAAACAGACTTGTAAAATGCTCTCCTTTTTTGCAACACACCCAGTCTTGAGTATTGATATTTTCACCTAGCTCTCATACCACCTTTTACTTAGAATAGCATCTTTCATCCCAAAATGTAGTCACTCCACCCACCTGTAGGATGAAGCCATCCATACACAGTGATGAAACTATACAAAGCCACATGAAACATTTTCTCATAATGTTTTTCTCATAAACTCAACCAGAAGAGCAAACAAAAATTTTGAAGAATCATATTATCTAGATTAGTATCTGGCTAGTAAATTTGGGTTAGCATTCTGTTCTCATCTATGGACAGAAAAGGACCCTGCTTTTAAATATCAGTGAACAGATGGTAAAATCCCACTTCCTGCTACTTTCATGCTGGGAGAGTAACTCAATACTGCATCAGCCAGGAGACCAACACCTACAGAGCTGCAAGAACATACCACATGGAAACTAGCCTCTCCTTGGAGGTCTCCTAACCAGGACCCTTGCCATCTAATTTAAAGGATATCACACACTCAAATTTGAGATGGCTTTGGAAATTGCAGGCAGAAGCTCGTGCATTGTGCCTTGGTTAGTCTAACACAGGATAGTATGTATATTTTTATGCCTTTATACTTAACTGCAATTGCATTTTAGTGTTCTCCATGATAAAGACAGATTATATTTGGTGTCATTATTACCAGTGTAACCATCCAGAGAAAACTGTAACAAAGTTATGTTGCAGAAGACATTAGTGAAGAACCTACTAAATACTATTAAGAAAGAAAAAAAAGGTCATTTCATTCAGAACTAATGTCATCAGTACACAGATCTCCCAAATTTGCAGTGGTTTGCATCAGCTTCGAAACAGCAATACAGAAAAATGCACCAAAGCAGAAATCAAACCTGCAAAACTAGGCAAATCAAGATCTTCTACTCTGAGAACAAATACAAGCAACCATATGAACACCAGCCATATAATACTGAAAAAAAAAAAAGGAGCTTTATATGTCTCTGAAAAAAATCAGACACAGTGGATTTTGCATACATCACAAAACAGGTATGCAGGCTACAGAGACTACTATGGGTTTTAAAGCTCTTACATTTCTTTTCTTCAAGACCACTCCTGAAAGGCTATGTGGTCTCTTCCATCCAGTAGTTTTAGGAGCTACTTATAGAATAGCACAAACTTACTTTTGTTGCAATCTTATTGAAATACAGAATAAATAAACCTGAAAAAAAAACAATTCTGGGAGAAAGAATAACTGTTTTAAACTGTGCAATTCCTTTTTTTTAAAGGAAATTTCCAGAAACAGATATTCAAACAAGAGTGGAACAGATCCAAAGAATAAAGATCATACTGTCACTGAGCTTCATTTTGTTAAGCAGGTGAAACATCAGAGCCTTCCAATTTTCATCTGCATCATATTTCAGTCGTAGAAATTGTTACATCAGCACAGTCACCAGGTAAAGCTGCTGGTTTACTCTAAATGGACTTTCTTCAGACACTGGCACAGATGATGAGTGATTGTCCAATTCTGAAGCTATCAGAACTGAACGGATTTAGCAATGTCATAAACACCTCTCGAAGGAGTCACCTGGTGTTGAGAACTCACTTTACATGCCGTGTTTCAAAATCAGTTTTAATGGATTTACATTAGATTCAAACCCACTTTAGAGCTATTATTTCTCCCTTTCAACCTTTTCACCCACTACTGCAACGTACTACAGCCTATTTTATAATCGCATGTTTGCAGGCCTGTGGTAAAGTAAACAAAACTTCAGAGTGTTATTATTTAAAGACTCTGTATTGCGGCCATAGGCCTGACTGTTTTTTTTTCCTCACCACCCCTTGGGCCCAAAGCACATAATCATCCAGTAACTGAACTGAAATGTCTAAATGGCTAGATCCCCTGAAGCACATCGGTAGTTAGCAGCGATAAAAGTAAGGGACATTTTAAAAAACCCTCATGGCACTTTCCTGCACTACTTAGAAACACGGTGTAAATGTAACTGACCTGGACCTGACAGGCTTTTGTAGAGAACAGAACAGTGCATAGATATTTCTCAGGTTGTAACTGAAGTAAAGATTAAATGTCGAACCATGCTGTATTTGGAAACAAAGACCTTACATTTAAATTACTTTCAGAAGAATTGAGAAGAAGGAACAGAAACCCATATACATACACAGAAGTATACATAACACAACAGTATCACTAATACCATGTGAAAGCAAACCCCTCTAGGTCCTCATATTTAATAGCCCCTCCAAAAAGTGTAATGGATAGCAGATTCCAGGCTTTCATACACTGTAACTGTCAAAGCACTCAGGAGATAGAGAAGTGAAGGCTCTGACAGCTCTCTTTTACATTCTAAATGACATCTGCATTCAACAGAACAGAAATAAAGATTAAGGGAAACACCTGATATGATAGCACTCAGCTTACCTCAAAATGCAATATTTAAAAAGTACAGAGAAACACAGGTCTGCCTTCTTGTACTGTAAGTAAAAACTGGTGTCAAAGCCTCAGAGGTCTTCACCGCTGCCAGCAAGGCAAGCACCACAGCATTCAACAGACTGCAGGGGCAGAAGCCACAGCCTCTGACAATGTAACTGTTGAAATCAAAAGGTGTTTTGCTGGAGAAGGAAGGGAGGAAACAGTCTTTGAACGCATGCCGAAAATGGCTACGGGTACAGTCATATACCATAGGGAAATCAACTTGGCCGAAACCTTTGCAGCCCTTCTTGTACCTCAGTGAGGAGCAGAATGCCCCTTGCTAATTGACAGTGCCCCACTGGGTCTGTACCTTCCGCAGTGTGTACCTACTGCAAATCTCTTTTAAGAGGTTATCGGTATTACGGCTTTGAAGGAAACATGTCAGCATACAGATCACGAGGGATGATTTCAAGTAGATTTTTTGCTGGTTGATTATATAAACGATGCCTCTTATAGCTGGAATAACACCTCAAAGGCAATATAATGACGACATGACAATGTATGTAAATCAAGAACTGCATGTGGGTTTATTTTACACTTGAGAAAACAGTGGATTTAATTGTGTGAACCAAAATGTACTGTACAATATTAATGATAAAACATCAAAATGTATAATTCATAGTGCATTGCTTGCTTTATTTTTATTTATTTTTTTGTCAGATAGTTCCTTTAAGTACATGCATCTGGAAAGATGCAGGTGCCAGTAAAATTCCTCTATTTATATCAAGCTGCAGGAACTAAATTTTATTCAAAAAGTGTGGTTTTACATTATATACACAGAAATCGAATATAAAATGACAATATAAAAAGTTAAAAGAGAAAGCATACAGCCAGAAGGTACAAAGAAAGTTGAACAGTTTAAAATGGTACGATATGTAACATGTATTTTTTTAAGCTGATGCTGGCAATTTACAAGGAACAGAATCCAACATTTGCCCCATTTTTTTGTTTTCATTTACCAATGCAGCACACTATAGAAAGGTCAGCTTGTACCAAAGCTTAACATTTGTAAATAACTATAAACTGCAGTATTTTACAGAAAAAAAAAAAAAGGGAAAGAAAAGAGCATTTTTTACATTTGTTTTAAATAACAGCTTGCATACCTTTTTTTTTTTTTTTTTTTTTGCCAGAAAGTGGCAATTCTCAGCATCCAGAGGGTTTGGGCATAGTGGCAACTTTGTTTACTCTTTTTTTAATTATTATTTAACTTATACAGTTGTGGCTTCCTAACCCCTTGAGTACTACAGAGCTCTCCTTCTTCCAAGGACTGCATGCACAATATCTTCACAAACCAGTTCTGCATTACAAAAAAAAAAAAAAAAAAAAAAAAAAACCCATTCATTTAAAAAAA
>VWZF01003010.1:350433-360433 GCA_013396755.1 Sclerurus mexicanus
AAAAAAACAACAAAAACAAAAAAAAACAACTCCTGCTTCCGACACAGCTTTTATTTGAATGAAATGCCTTTAAGCCTTTTGTTTTCTTTTTTCTTATTTACTTATTTAGTCACTGGGAAAGGCACAGAAATGCTATTACAGTTCTCAGAGGGTTAAAACTTGACACTACCAGGTTCTGTGACCTTTATTGTCATGGCAACTTTGTAATTTTAGGATGTCTCTTTATCATTGTTCTTTGTGTCTTTCTTTACGGCTAAATTAATGTCTCTCAATATTGTCTCCCACTATATTCTACAAAAGATAGCTTAACATCAAGGACAGATGTTGAAAATAAAGGTCAGACTTTGACTCACAAAAAATAAAAACAGAAACAAAAAATAACCATGCACAGACAAAGAGCATATAAATATAACTACAAAATAAGTGTAAGAAAAACCAAGGTCCAGATAGGCAGTTCAGCAACAAAAGTAAGACTGATTTCAGAGGCTCAGGTCAGGCCTAGTGCAGTACTATGAAGAAGTTTAGTGCAATGTTCCTGTGGTCACTTGCATACCTGGCTGCTTACCTGGACGCTATTGTTTTTCTAACTCAGTTACATAGATCAGATGGTCCTCTGGGGACTTGCCATGTGTTTTACTAAGGTGCAGTTTGACTGCATGCTTGCTTGCAAAAGTTCGGTTACAGAGCTTACACTGGAATGTGGAGCCTAAGTCCTCCTCAGCAATTCCAAGTGAGCCCAAAGTCTTGTTTGCGAGGACTTTTGAAACATTCTGCTGTTCTTGAATCTGATTAAGTGGCAACTTTGACAGATCCTTCAAACTAAACCCTAGGTGTGTCTCTAAGTGACTTATGTATGTAGAAGCAGTCCTGAACTGAGAGGCACAATCATTGCAAAAGAAAACAGGATGTCCTGTGTCCAAGTTCTTTAAAAATTTAGTTCCACCTGTCCTCCTTAACTGATACTTCACATTGGCCAGCCAGTGGCTAATTGTGGTCATGGAAAGACCAGTAAACTTAGAGATGTGTACCCGCTCTTGTGGACCTAGGTCCGACATAATGTATTTGCCTTCTGGGGTCTCCCTCAAGCTGGAAGCAAACTGGGCTTGAAGGATCAGAAGATGCTGAGGGTTCCAATTGGACTGCCTGCCCTTCCTCTTGTGTACTGGTGACAGTTCATCCAGAGCTTCCTCAAAACTGCTCCCATCAGCATCAGACTTCTCTGACACAGTAGACGGAGTTGAAGACTTGGGTGTCAAACGCCCCGTGAGGTTCTTCACCATATCGGAAATATCCAGCAGGGCACTCTCCCTTAGCGGGGATGAGGCAGAGTCAGCCACACTGGAAACAAGAGGTTTGTTTTTGGACTTAGTTAGGTCAATAGGTTGATCGCTGTTCTCATAGTAATACCGGTCAATAGCATCAGCCTGCTTTACTGGTGTGGTCGGGTAAATGGGTTTGTCTAACATGCTGTTGCTAATTTTGTACAGCATGGCCAAAGGGTCCAGAGAGGGGCTTACTGGCTTAGAAATTTTGCCTAAGTGAGTATTCATAATGGACTGTAAAGCGCTCAATGGATTAATGAAGGATGGCTCAGGTGAATGATCTGTGATAATTCCTAAATTGTTACAGCCATTTGCAACCTTTGTTTTAAGTGGCTCTGTACCATTTGGCGTATGTGCTTCTGCTGGACTATCCTTTTTGACCTTTTGAACTTCTGACTCGGAGCTTTTCTTCAGCTGCTGTTTGTTATTTATTTCTTCTGCTTTTGGGAAGTCCTTGTTTTCTTTAGCAGCAGGTGACATAGGTTTGACTGGAGAACTCTTCTCTTTCTCCAAAGGCTTTTCTTCCTTCTTCACATTGATTTTACCTGTAACTTTCTCCACCAGTTCTTCCATAGCAGATACATTGCTCTTGTGCGGTGGGGGTGTGAGATTGCCTGGGGAATGGATGAGTGCATTGTGTTCTGATGATAGTGATTTTACACTGCTTGCGTAAGACGGCTGCATTTGAACACTCTGCACCGCAGGCTGAAGGGGTTTGACTGTTCCTGGGAGCTGGTAAGCTGCATGAATACTGGGATATCCTCCCCAGGAAGGGGCTCCATTCTGAGCTTTGCTGATAGCTGTTGTCACTGTGTTCTCCAGGGATTTCAATATGTCTATTCCACCTTTAGGATTATCATCTAGGTCCTCCTCTCTGAGGTATTGGTACAAAGTTGTTGGCTCAAATTTCTCTGTAGAGTCCTCATTCTCTTCTTTAATCTTTTTCTCCGTTTCAGTGACCACCACCTTTTCCTTCTCTAGGTCTTTCTTTTCCTCCGAGTTTGTGGAGCCTGCTGGGGAATCAGGCTGCTTTTTAATGTTGGAGGCTGGTAGCCTTGTGTGGGTGGTGGGTGGGAGAGGTATAGACTGTATCTTCTCCTCTACCACAGGGTCCAACACTAGCTGTTTGCCTTTTTTGGAAGCAGAATTGGTCACCTTCAGGAAATGACCAGTGACCATCATGTGAGCAGTGAGCTGTTGCAAGGTGTCATGGGAACTGCCACATTCCATGCATTTCAGTATTTGGGCTTTGCGTGCCTCGAACTGCCAAGTGTAGCTAGCACCATTTTGATAGCCATAGCGGTTGTTCGGAGTCACGTAGGGGTTGGCAGTTTTCTGATCCTTTGCAGACTCACCCAGTGAAGCTTCTGCAGTGATCCCCGTTGGCTCAGGTGAACAAGGTGAAGCTAAGTCCTGAAGTGCTCGCTTTTTGGTAGAAGGGACCAATTTAGTGATGGCTGGTACTGGCTCCTTCAGAGGCACTTTCTGGTAATGCTTTGTTTTTATCATATGGACACTGAGGTCTTGCAAAGACTCAAAAGAATGCCCACAGTACATGCACTTCAGCACTTTCTGGGCATCCTCTTTGCCTTCCATTTCCATAAGTGATCGTTTTCTAGGCTTTGACCACCGTTTGGTCTTATCAGCTTCTTTATCTCTGTTGTCATCACGGTAATGTCCAGTTTCATTCATGTGCACTGTTAGCTCCACCAGTGTGTCATAGGCTGCACTGCAGTCTTTGCATCGGAACTTGCTAGCACCGGTGAACACAGACCCATAAAGTTTATTGTTTTGCCGGTAAAGCTGTACTGTGCTGAAAAGACTTGGCTCTGGAAGAAGTCCATACGATGAGGTCTGCTGCAAAGTTTTAGCTAATGCAGCTTGGTGCCAGTCATAACCTGAGCCACCACTGTTATTATTACTGCTACTAGTATTACTGGTAGTTGTACTGGTGCTAGTGTTGGTACTGGTAATACTAGTACTCTGGGAGTTGGCATTGGTGTCTGTACTGGTGGTATTTTCATTCTGGCTGATTCCGTTGTTGCTGGTGGTTGGATTGGATTTCTTTAAGTCCAAAGCTAAACTGGACCAGCAAGTCTCTGAAAGCAAATTTGCATACACAGCTTTTATTTGTGCCAAGCTGTCCTGTGGATAGGAAACATTGTCTGTGCACTGAGGATCCTCTTTCTCTTCTTTAGAGGAAGTGCTTTTGAAATGGGCCAGCTGATCGCTGTTTTCACTAAACGGCGAACCATAGCCTGCATCCTGATTAGTTGCAGTGCTGACTGGGGAGTTCTGGTAGCTTTGAGCCTCTTTGATCTCCGCTTCTTCATTGCACAAATATTCATTCTCCTGGATGTCCAGAGACAGCCCATCATCTTCCACACTGTCTTCATCTATTTCTGCTGCTTTCAATTCTTCCTCAGGAACATATGCTAAAATACAGGAGGGGAGATGGGGAGTGGGGGGGAAACAAGACAAAGTTATCGAACACGCACATTTTACATTGCTGTCTTCTGTACTAAAAGCAGTAACCATGAAGACAAATTTTGAAGATATATCCAGAAACCAAACTCACCATCACTCACACACTCCTCCTATAAATCCACATATTCTGTCACGGTTACAGTTTGAGATCAGAGATATCGAGGAATAAACTTTGACTTCAGCGGTAAAATATGTGCCAGGACCACAGCAGATACCATAATATCAAAACCAAAATCAAACAAAGAGCCTACTAAACTAGTTTTTATGAGCTTAAAAGTTGACCTGGTACTGAGCTATATTTACTGCACCATGTATGTACGTGTAACATGTTGCAGCTGACCTGCACCCCTCAAACCAAGGCACTCAGAATCACTGGCTTGACCAACTTCATCTTGTCAGTTCTGTCTTTTCTTGCAAAGTGGCTTTAGCTACAGCTCCAGGGGTTATTTCAGTGTCACTAACACCTGTCTCTAACAAAGCTATACAGGGCAAGTGTGTCACGTCAGCTATTCCAGGGTCTCCTGGTGGCTGCCTGTGCTAGGTCCATCTAAGAGCAAAACAAGTTTTCATTTTTGCAAGGTGAAAAGAGAAGCAAGACTGATTACTTTCTGAAATGGCTAGGATATAGTTTGCCTCCCGTTATGATCTGATGTGGGCCCTGCATTTGAAAAAAAAGCAGTCAGAAACTAAAAGTAAATGTTAGAGATTAATTTTTGAAAGCAAAAAAAACCTTGAGACCTTCATCACAGCTTAATTATTGGCTTACAGAAAATATAAAACTTTGCTATTGCATTGCTACCTGTGAAACTGTATGAGCTCACAAAAACTATGTGTTTATCTATACCAAACTATTTGTTAAACTAGCAAATGTGATATTCATGAGCAGATGGCCATTACATCGAAACACATTTACTCCAAGGGCCCAATTCACAGAAGTGGCTTACATGTACCTAAGTGATAAATGTACACTTTCATTGCAAAGCAGAAAACATAGTTGTGCACATTTCCCTCCAGTTTTGCAAAGGAAGCTTAAAAAAATCACAATGCTAATGGAGTGCAGATCATTTGTAAGAATGTCAAGGTAGAAAACATAGATTGCGAACAATTTTCAGTAATTGAATAAAAAGTGCCACCTTGTCAGGTGAACTCCGCAGCAAGTGATGCTGAAATGTGTCCTGTGTCCTTCCACTGTACAATACTGAAAGAAAGCCAGAAAAGAGGCACTTCTGCTCCTATGTGATATGCAGAAAATATGTATTATCATCTTAACAAAGCTGAGGTCTTCTTCAACTGGGGGGAGCATAAGTACAAATTTAGCTTCTTTTTGTACACAGTTGCTAATATATTCTGAAATTCCGTTTCTGAAAAATAAAAAGAATCTTCTTTCATTGTAATATGGACACTCTGAAACATCTTGTTTTTTGGTTTTGTGGGGGTTTTTGTATTCTTTGGTTTTCGGGTCTTTTTTGTTGTTGGGGGGTGTTTGTTTTTTTTTTTGTAGAAAAGTAACAATATTGCAGTCAGTACTGCATTATGTATTCACCTTTGTGATTCAGTCTTAATGAAGCCCCTAACTATTTCAGCCTGATCTTTTAAGATGAAGCGGGAAAGTAGTCCATCTAGTACTGGAGTTGTGCTGAACCTTAAGATGTCCATTGCATGTTTCATCAGTCCTCTAAGTGTCAAATTTTTTCAGAAGATAATTTGATCTTTTAGTTTTTAAAGAATTGATAAGCAGGGACAAATTCCTTACAGACACATCAGCCTCAGGAGGGTTTTTTTTAATATGTTTAAAAGGACGGGTGAGAACCAAGCACAATAAAAGTCACCACAGAAATAATCCTGGAGCCAAAGGCCAGAAAGATACCAGAAAAATGCCAGAAAAGCATTATAAACCCAGAAAAAAAAATATTCTCAAACAGTCATTTAGTTCATAAAATGAAGAATAAATTACAGAAAGTGTAAAAGAATTAAGAAGGCAGTCAGCTTCCATGTCTTGCAGCAATGCTGCTGTTGAAACACTCTGCAGATATTTGAGCATGGTAGCACCACCGCAGTTTTGAACTCTAGGTATGCGAGCAGAATTCGCTTCCACAGCTACAGCCTAGGATCCCTTGTAGCTTTCTCATTCAACATGCCTGTTTGCAGTCATTTCTAATGGCAAAAGACAATACATTTTGAAGTTTCAGGTGAGTAAAGACCAGTTAAAGAGGAATACGGTTTCTGATTTGAAATTACTTCAGAATAAAAAAAAAATCTTCGAGATCTAAAATGCATAACAAGGGATAGTAACTGGCTGGCATTTATATTAAAAAAAAAAAAAACAAACAAAAAAGAAAAAAAATGAAAAAACCCCCAAACCAACCACAAGCAAAACCAAAACCCTCAAACAAACAAACACAAAAACAAAACAAAAAAAAATCCTTCCCAAATCCAATGTAATAATGATCAGCGGAGTTACTAAGGGCAAGCTGAAAACTGACGGGACACACATTGTGATTCTGAGCTTTTATGAACACCTATCCTCTCATTAACCTCAGTGTACCATGCCAATTTTCTCTAGTTATCATATCCCAATATTTTTAATAAGTAGATGTAAAAAAACTGTTGTAAGGTGCTGGGTGTTGCTATAGTTAATACAGCATTTTTTAAGAATCCATGTGAATTGCCTGCTTACATCTCCTTACTTAATTCTAAATTGCATAAATATATATTTTTATAATTGCTATATAGAACCATTTAAATATCTGCTTAAGCAGAAACTCTATATGATCCACTTCTGTATCTTTTATTTCCTTTATTTATTTATGATGGCATGTTTTCTCTATTCTCATACTTTTGCACTTTACCATAAAAAGTAAAAAGGAGCCAAACCACCCAAAAAACATTAAAACTACATGTAGGGTCTGTGTTAAAATGTCAGAGAAAAGAAACTTGAGTGTCAGGGTGAAATATCCATATTTTACTTACTTCTCCTGCTCTTAGGTTTTGCCGAGACTACTACACAATTGAGTTCACTCCCTTACTAACATATACTGCAAGAGTTAAGAATGCACGATTGGCCAGAACTACAACTTTCTATGATTTCAGAATTTAAGCCAGTTTCTAAAAAAAAAACCTGAATTTGCATGATGTGCACACCCACATGTCTGCACAGTTATCTGAAATCACACAAAGAAATAATGCTTCTTAACAAAAAAGAGAGTAATTTATCTGTACTGTTCAATTTCTATCACTGCAATCAAAAAGACTTTATTTAACTCCTTTAGTTATCATAGGATACAGACAATACCTGTTCATTCAAGACTACTAATGCTTATGAGATGAATAGCAGCACACTCAACATATGGTATTTTGCAAGGTCAGTGCAATTCTCTACCTGAAAAGGTTTCTGTAAGAGCTAACGCAGAAGCAAACAAAATGAAGAACGTTAATTTCTAAAAACATGTATGTTTTACTAAAATTCTCACAGAAATCTGACAAATAAGTAAACTTCAGATTTTTAAACAAAGCAGAAAAAGTATTATTACTTTTATAATTACTTGCAGAGACAAGCAATACTATTCTACCTTAAATAAAAGCATGAGACATTCAGATTCTCCCTCTAAATTATAATAGGTCCATCAACAGATTTCAGACAGCATATCTTTCTGCAACTGAGCAACTCTCAGCAATCTTCTCCAGATATTCTTGCATCTGCAAAGACACTGCTGGCTTACACATGTCCTGAAACCACACAAAAATATCAAGAGAAGATATAAGCAGTGATTCTCCTCAACAAAAACTACATCCAAAGAGGGAGAAATTACAGACCGACCGTAGCCTTCTCTGTGCATGGACAGACTGAGGAAAATGCAAGATGGAAAAGGGGGAAAAAGCTTCAAATTCCAGACAACCAAAAATTAGGGGGAGCAGTGTGTATTTCTTTTCTTCTTATTAAGTCTTGCTATTATTTTTTTGCCTACAAAATGAGCCTTCTGGATGCCAATGCTTCCCCACAGATATACTGTCATCTTTGAGCAGTGTTAAAAGCTGTGCATTCTAATCTAAGTGGACATGAGATGCTATATATTGTACATGTGAGTAGCACAGCACATTGTGTTTGCTTCAGTGAGAATATTTACACTATAAATACACATCCATTGTTTGAAAAAGCAGACAGAGATCTGAAATGTAAGGATGTGGTTAAAAATATAAATATTCTCACACAAAACCTTTCCACAACCTTGGACCAGTGTTCTTGAAGGAATCTATCTCTATGGAGGTATTCTTTTCCATTCAGAAACGGATTCAGCATTGAATACGTTATTTTGACAGGGACCACAAGTAACAATTCTATTTTGTATTAACAGTCTCTAAAATTAAATGTATTAAGCTCTTCAGGATCCAATTTTAAATCCTTCAAATAAATAAATTTATTCATAAGAAACATCTAAGTATTGAAGGCTACAGTTCAGTAAAGGAATTGAATACTGAAATAATTTTTACTGAAATATAAATTTCATAGTTTTGACAAATAGAGATAAGTTTAGGTCTAAAATTCTTCACTACATCAGGGCCTACTCTGAGACTAAACAATAGTGGCACAATGTGAGTGTTCACCATTATTCAACAGATGTATTTCCACAGCTTCTAATATTTACCCAGCCAACAAGAGACAACAGCTGCAGAAGTTTTCACAGCCCACACTGTCACCTTGCACAAACTGCAATCCAGGCTGGGGGTGATTTCCACTGCACACAAGAACACATTTCATATCTTGGGGGAAAAAAAAAAGTATGGCAAGAAAAGACACTATATAGCCACACATCTCTCTCATTACAGAAAAACAAGAGGGAGATGAAAAAAAAAACAAAACCAAAACGTTTACAGACATGTTTCCAGAATACAGACTCATGAGAGTTTTACAAAAGAATCCAAAATCTCACATTGTGAGAGGTTAACATGCCTGCTGGAAGATTTGTGAATTTTCTGTATTAGTATATACAAATGTTCATACAAAATTCTGGCACAGATGCTACAAATGTGTGTGTGTGTGTGTGTGTATTACGATGTCACTACAGTGGAAAAAATATGGCTTAGTTATGACAATGGTTGAGGAGCAGAACAGACTATCAGACCACCAGATAACCTTACTACAGAGGTGTGTGTCTTTCATTTCTAATTGCAGCAAAATGGGGGGCAAAATACTAGAACTGCCTACCCTCTAATTCTAATGCAATGGGTCCGAAAAGTAGATAAGGTACTGTAACAAGAACAATCTCTGTGCTTCTAGCAGGTTGAATGATAACCCTTAAAGGCATCCCATTAAAAGCCAACAAAAAGATTCTTCACCTCTTTCTCTTCTCTCTATCCTCTTAAAATGAATGCTGCAAATTATTAGCCAATGCTGGCAATTGGAGAATGAAGCAGCTTGCATGTGGGTATATTTTCACAGTGATTCTAATCTGAGAAATTTACTTGCTCTTCCCCTTCTATCTGATAAACTATACATTCAAGCGTTCTCATTAGTGTTCGGATCACCAAAGAGAGCTGGAGATGAATCAGTCCATCCACCCCTCCTCTCTCTGCTCTGTCGAGATTATTTCATTGAAATGTTCATTTTCATCCCTGCTGGCAACATTAGAATGGAAGTATTTAACCTGTTTCCATTACTTATACAAATTACCATTATGGGGTAGGACAGATGTTAGAATCATGCCACATAACTGACTTCCATACATTCTTTAGAGGGAGGATAAGAAGAAGGAAAGCTGTTAGATCATATTATCCAGTCTCAATAATGTTCCCTCTCCTCCCAGATTCATTAACTTCCAACATCAACGTTTCCCTTTCTTTCTGCGTGAAAATGCTCCGTCTCCTTGAGCTCATTTAATTTGGAGCAGGAAATCTTTGTCAGAAATAATTTTTTGATCAGGTGCTATAACTAAGGGGCAAAGGGGGGCTGGGGAAAGAATAAAGAAAAGGGGGGAGAAAAACCCAACACCTTGTCGAAAATGTTATTTCTCTAACATGGATGATGAAAGAGAAGTCAGTTAAGATGCTGGTACTCAAAGATGGCTGTCACTTCAGATAGGGGATGGCACGACTCACCTAGACAGGTGACGCTTTGGTGGAGAAAAGGCTTGCTGCATTATTGAGAGCACCAAAGATCAGGATGACAAAGACTGTAGGCCCAGGGTGCCTGGGGC
>VWZF01003010.1:365433-395433 GCA_013396755.1 Sclerurus mexicanus
CAAGTGAAAATAATGTTCCCACAACTCATCCACTGAATCCCACAACAACACTGTAACATACCACAGGTTACCTATGCAAGTCTAGATGAGCAAAACCAACGCAGGAGTCACAAATCACTTGGTCTGCGGGTGGTAAAGGAGATCCAGCTTTGAGAGATCCTTGTCCCATTTTGTTTCTGGCATTGCCAAATAAGTCCTTACAAAAAATTATGGGCTTCCTTCTTCTTGTCACATAGTTCCACTTTCGGGGAATGTATTACTCACAGCAAAGGCTAGGCCCTTTGTTTTTTCGGCTGGGTGGTGTTTTCTTACAATAAAACAGACTTTCATCTATTTCTATGGGGAAAAAAAAAAGAGATACCTGTTTGTTTGCACAAACTCTAGTTCAAGCAGAACCATGGAGAGGCCTCTCATGCAGAGTGCTGCCTACAGGATTTCCAACTTCACAAGGGTAAAGGAAAGATAAGGCAGTTGGTTTCAATATCTAACTTTATGAGGAAAAAGTGAGGATATGCCACTTGGACTACGTGTTTGTGGTTTCTCCTGCCGTTTCCTCATTTACTGGATATATATCATAGCCACTGTGGTTTACCCTCAATGTAACCCCTTCTGTGATGAAAGAAACATCAATCACTCACTACCGTGAGTTTTAGCAATGTAAGTTCATGACACCATAAAATTTGGGCAGTATAGGGACAGTGTGCACTGATAAAATGCCAGTGTCACTTGCTTAAATTAAGAAACACGTTCAGATCTGGTTTAAACTCAAATTAAGAAAGCCATTTGATAAAAAGGTTATTTTTCAAACCAAAATTACTCCCAGCACTATCACATCACATGATCAACCAGAAGATAGGTCCATTGTAGCAAATCCAGAAAACATACTTGCCCTGCTTCTTACATTCAAAATAATTCCTTTAAAAAAAACCCCAAAACAAACTAAGAAACAAACAAAATCGGCACCTGGCAAAATAAACAAATACAGGAGAAAATGAACTTACATCATACCAGGAAGATGGATGAATGACAAATAAAAAAATAATTAAAATAGACCACAGTCAGACTGTAACATTACTCAAAATTATTAGGCTAATGGCTAAAATCCAGAGCTCAAAAAAGGTTAAAATTTTAGTACTTTTGTCTATCAAGGAATAAAGGTACTTTCTTGTTACAAGATATAACAATTAAAGGTGAGGGGGAAAAAAAAAAAGCCAAAAGCCAACTGCCCAAAACCCTAATCTTTAATAATTCTTTGAAATACGACCTCCTACGTCATTTAATTTTTGAAAACCCTAAGGTCATGTAACACACTTTCTCTGTCATTTGTAAGTACATTAACTCAGTGGCCATATGACAGTGAAATTATGATAATGGGCTGCTAAAATGGGTCATGCAGACACTGCGTTTCATGTTAGCTTCAAACAACAGTGAGAATATAGTCCAAATCAAATATGACAGTACAAAAGCACATGGTTTACTTTTCTCAAGGCTTTGCCAGTAACTGGGAAGGAGGAAGCCTCCACTAAACACAAACGTATTAGTAGAGTTTCCCACCTAAGAACTGTCCTTCTCTCCCCATCCATGATGTGGTAAAAGAAAACTGCCATGATAAAGAAGTAAACTTTTTAATAAAAGATTGTATTATTCTTTCCAAGGTTTTCCTTTCCACGATAAAAAGGTTATCCCTGTACAAAGGCCACATTCTTAAAATGGAAATAGTTTCATATAAAAAGACCAAGAACAACACAAAATAAATCAGTTTTTGTATTTTTCAAAGTATACAAGCATTAGTAAGCACTCTTCTATCTGTACACAAAATGCAATAGATACTATTGCCTGAAGCCTATGCTCATCAACAGACTTTTGAAGACCACAGAATTATATCTAATTTGGGATATATATCACTATAGAAGCCAACAAGCCACATTAAAAATTATTACTATTATTATTATTACTACTACTACTACTATGAAGTTGAATGACAAAATGATCCTGAAGTGCAGACTTCAGGGACAGTTTGTTTATATTCCTGCTTTTATCAATCTACAGGATCAGGAATCTGTTTGCAAAATTCAAACAAAGATAGCACATCAGGGTTTACTTGTCCTTTCCTGTTCCATACATAGTGTTGCAGTTGGGATGAAAAGGACTGCAGTGCTGAGACTCTTAAGGACGATCTCCTGAAAATGCAGGCCACCCGCACAGGATCAAAATCTGTGCACCAGTTAAAATCATACAACTGCATTTAACCCATTGATTTTTTTTATGATATTAATGCTCATTAACGACCTGTAATAAAAGCACAATTTTCTATAAAAAGCCCTTTTCTCTTTCTTTGTCTTTTCTGCACAATTTGAAAACTGTCAGTCTAATAGTTCCTAAGAGAACTCAAAGCAGTAAGGTTGATGAACACAAAAGCACAGAAACACCACTGCACGCAAAAGTTAGCTGAATAGCACAGATAATTGCTTAGATAATTATTTTGATAGAAGCCCTGCTGAAAGCTCCTATATTTTATCATACATGTGAAGTGTACATGACCCATCTCCAACATGTGAGCTCTATGTTGAATGATAACTGAGCTAGCAACTTTTTGCTTTTTCTTTTTGTTCAATATCATAAATAACATGTGCAGCTAGCTAAAAGGAGAATGGGCAACCTAGATTGCCAGGCTCATATTTATTTTTAAGCAAATCCTATCTGTCAGACAGGGGGAGAAATAAAGTTACATAATTTATGTAAGGGGTGTCCATTATGTACACAGTAATGTAGCAGTCTGCGAGAAGACAAGCAAGCAGCAGTGAGAGAAGTTGCTCTTGAGGAAGATCACATTGCCCGGCTCCAGCCCGTGAGCTTTCTGATCCTTATGCAGCCTGACTGACAATGAGATTTAATGTAGCCTAACTATAGTAGCCTTGAGCAGAGATGCAATTATAACAGGAAGGCATAGAGAGTTTTAGTGTATTAGACTGTATCAGACTGTTGTGAGTATCAGTGGCGTAATCAGCAAATGCTTGTTCTTCCAGTCTCTTTCCTCCACCACCTGAAAATTCAGAACATAAGGACCTTCCACTACTAAGAACTTGAGTAAAGGTCATTTTGTTTTCTGCAATACCATAAAAAAATGGCATAGCTAGATTTGACATGCATATGCAAATCAGCACAGAAGGAAAAAATCCAACTGATTTTCCTTCACACTAGATTATTGCATCTGTAAAAAATGTTTGATACAAACACCTTGACTAAGAAAAAAACCCACACCAGTTCTGTGGTTTAATTGGCAAGATAGACTTAACTGATGTAGCAGTGCTGGACAAGTTTATTGTCTCATGACAGATGATGACAAAAATGTGCAATGCTATACTGGTCAAAAAAATAATAATTCACCTTAAGCTATATTTTAACATACTTTTATAATTTATACAAACAAGATGGGGGAGTATATTACAATATATGAGAATATTATATCAATTACAGGTAACTGGTTGATAATCTCAATATATATAATACAAAACAAACTGAAATATTTCTATAGGTGAAAAAAAATCACCGTGGCTTTTCAATTTGTAGATACTTGAGATGTCATGAAATGCAATATCTCAGTGCTTTGACATTCAATCCTTTTTGGCCTTTATTAACGCTTTCATTTCAAAGAGCTTTGAGTATATGAATCTAATGACTAAATAACTGCACCCACCCTCCAAAAAAATTCAAACCATTTTATTTCACTGAGATTATAACCAACCCAAATGTTAACTAAATGTGTGTTTATGCAGAGTTTAGAAGGAGAACTTTTGGCAAGAGTAAATAGAGACTGTTATTTTGACCGTACTTTTCATAAAACACATGTTCACACAGAACTACAAAAGGCATACATTCAGATTAAATATAGGCAAAAAGCCCAAAACCAATCCAAACCTATAAATCACAAAAGGAGTCACCAAATCATGTATTAACTTCTACAACCCATTCTAAACTTCTTTTTTAACCCTCCTGATGGGTCTAGATAGATTCTATGTGCATTAAAGTAGCACAGAAATATACCCCTATCTAGCACTAACATCTTTAATTTGTCACTTCCATGGCAGACATTTCCAGATAGTCTAGAGGTCCAGAAATTTTATCTTGCCAGCACAAAAGCAACTGAAGTACCTGACCACTTAAGTCCTCATATTTTAAAATTCATGACAGACACAAAGTAAATTTTACTAAAGACTATATAATCAATAATTTGTTCAAAACATTTTTTCCCATGGAAAGTTATGATGTTATTTCAAGCCACTGCTTATTACTATGTTATAAAGCATATTCCTCTGCAATATTCTGTTCAGGATCATGAAACCTTGGCAGCCTGATACATTTGCTCTTGATATACAGCAAGAAGTAACAGAGTTTGGGACAGTAATAAAAAGGATTCATCACTTTAAAATAGTTTAACATCCATTGTGTGCATTAAATGCTGGAGAAATGTTTGCAGGAGGTACTGCAAAAGAGCCACAAATCTAATTCTTTTCCCTGGACTGATTGATACAATCAGGAATTCATTTAAATGGTCCTTTAGTGAGCTGTCATCAAACTGCAGCCCATTTACAGAAGGTTAGCTAATTAATGAACTCTTGATTGAAGATTAATTTGGCAACGCTTTTTAATTTTCACCTTAAAACCATGACAAACAATGATGTATTTTAATTAGAGCTTCAACTATAGCTGTGTGCTTTATATACATCTCTGATATTGTAAACAGATCACATCTATTCATTGGTAAATAGATAATAATGTTTAATTATCTGGAAATTAACAAAAGACTAACAACGTATCCTTATTCTGCAGATGCAGAAATAACGTATGACCATAAAATGAAATGCCTTATTGAAGAATGTAGATTCCACCACTGTACTTCCAAAATTCTTCTGTAACACACTGCTTTAATAAAAACCACTAAGTACTAATTAAAAAGAAAGATACAAGTAGGTGTATTCTGTACGCATACCTACAGATGTAGTAATCCAACTATTCACCATAAACTTGTTTCTTTTACCACAAAAATTATTCTGTCTTCATGTAAACTGTGATATTTCTGCACAATGATCGGTGATTTATTTGTGAAATTGCTAGAATGGGGAAGCCACACAGAGGTCTCAAAGCTCTCAACCAAGGTAAATAAAATGTCATAATATATTTAGCTAATAATAATGGAAAAAATAGAGAGAAATATCTTCAGAAGATACCAGGAAACAAACAGAAATGCAGAGGAATAAAATTCCTAGCATTTCTTCTCCCAAATAAAGTCACTGTTCATAGTGTTGCAGCGTAAATAATGGCAGCAAAATTAACAGAATTTTAGAAAAAGTGCAATGACATTATTTTACAATTTATCATTTTAATTTTCAGTACTAAGTTCTATTTACAACTTTTTGTTTTCTTTTTCAAAAGACAGGGCCTTTCACAGCTTTTCTTTTATGTGCCATTACCCTCAACTCAGTTATTCTAACCACAAAAAGGGTGCAATGAAACACCATTGTCAAGTGAAAGCAGCAGCAAGTTCCTGCATACTGTTTCTGTTTTTCCTTGTGTTTGCTTTAAGGACAGAAAAATGGAATTGCATTTAAGATGCTCATAATAACCATGCTCACAAGTAACACAATCAATAGCTTGTGGTTTTTTCAGAAATCATTTTCAACTAACTTGTCTTCTAACGCTAGATATGTAGAGTGCTTTCATCTGTTTGAGACCTGGCCTTTAATTGCTTCAGATTAACATTAAAACGCTATAATGTTTACCAAAAATGCCTTCACTATAATTTCATGCATTTTATTTTATTTTAAACACTGTTATATATTAATGACAAAATATTCACCGGTAACAGCAAAGATAAACCTGGAAATTAATTTTGTCTAAGAAGGTCTCACTTCCCCATTGATTACGTAGTCAGAGCTTAGTTAGGCAGGTGAAAGGTTCTGAATCAAACCTTTGCCTGAATATAAGAAACTCATAGCACACGCATGCACTTATCCAAGGAAGTTGTTTTTGATAGATGAATATGCGAACCTTTCTGTAGAGAAATAACATGCAGAATGGTGGAGCCAGGCATGAACTGCTGAAAGAGCTTGGGGTTTTCTGTAATTCTGTCTTTGTTTTTCATTGATTTTACAACAGGTGATGTTTCTCAGAAGTTTATGGACAGTATAATCAAATACCAGGGAAAACATGAATTCTTAAACATTTTAATGAGGAGACAAATCCCAATCCTGAACAGACATCTAAACAGATATAGAGTACTCCTAACATAATTCTTATTTACTTTGTCCCAAATAAGTATTACTATTGTTAGAATTACGGCCAGACACCATTATTCCCTGTGGATTTATGACCTCTGATACTTCAGTTCAGTCACATTTTTGTTCATATAGTACACCTGTGGAAAGCACATCAATAGCTACGCAAGCAGTAGTACCACAAAAACATGCTGTGATTTGTTTTCTCACGTGACTTGCTCTGGAAAAGAGCAGGAGAAACAGCAGGAGCAACCTGCCCATGTACAAGCAAATGCCCCTAGAGCTACCAAAACCAAGACTGCTATGATAAAAGACAGCTGTGCATAAACGCAATATATTTTGCCAAAAGTAAGTGTGTAAAGTAAAACAGATAAAGGTAAAATCTAATTCTACATTCACTATAACAGGTCCAAGCTCATGTATTTTCCTCACATAAGTTAAAGACATAAGAAAGAATTTGGCCCACTAATTGTACCTTTTTGATCCAGCAACTGTTTCCCTAGCCAGGCTGAAAAGAAGGTGAAAGGTTAGAGGATAAGAGATCCAATAATGTAAAATCAGTGCCATACAAACATTTGAGAAATAGCTTTCATCGGAGCTGTCTAGACTTAGATGTTTAAAATCATCTGTGTGAAAGGAGAGACAAGAAAGAGGAAAATCATCTCCTTGTTCCAAAGGAAATGTTAGATTTTTTTTACAATTATTTTAGTTTGAGTGGGTTGTGGAGAGCGTTAAAGGAAACGAACAGAAAAAGTGTTTTCATCACTTGTTACTTCATGCTTGAAAAGCAAAAATACTGTTTCATTTTAATAGTTCAATCTTGGCATCTATGTACTCCTTGGTGCAGAACACAGGCACTGACAATGTAGGGAAAAATATGTATGAAGTTACAGGTAAAGGAGAGGGGCATGGCAGGTGTTATCAAACGGTGTTTTTCCCTTCTGCTGCAGGGGCACAGCAAGTTCTCATCCAGCCCTGCAGTGGAATGTTTTTCACTAACAGGAATGTTCCCCGGAGTACATGCAGCATGTCCTCGGCTGGGTCCCCAGGTCGTCAGTGATGGCTGAGTGACTTACTCGGCCAGTTACTAGGTACTGTTCAATGCAGTTAAGCAGCACATACAACAGCTATCATAATTAAACAAACAAAAAGGCAAAGGCCACAATATAAAACATACTTCTTCTTTTGGAGAAATGGGGATATGTTTAGATTACAAATTCTGCTGCTGCTTCACAGTGTGCCTTGTAAAACTCTTAAGACCTTCTTCTACCATGGGATGCATATCCTCTGCAAAATACTGCCTGCCCTTATTGGCACCAAGGGTAAATCATAGGAGGTACTGAGCAAATCACAGAAGGAAGCCCTTATTCACTATGTCATCCTGCTGTTAAATCTTTGCTAAAATGTGAGGGGAGACCTCAAGGCTTTGCCTTTTGCTGTTTGGTCTTTTCATAAAAATTATCAAGTATGTGGATGGCAAAATGCAAATCTGTGAGGGTTTGTGTTTTCTGATTCAAACATGAATTTATTTAAACAGGGAACCCTGTAACTATGTTAGAATACTAAAACAAGAGGTCATGAAACCACAGCAGATACTCATTTTTCATCAGTAATAATAAGAATATTCCTACTTAGCTGGGAAACAGTAAACAAGCAAGTTACCTGCAAAAACTATCTTAATCACACACCTGCTTACAGAAAATACTATACATATACATGACACTAATTTGCAGCTGTAATGGAAAATAAAATCTAAATTTTATGACTTGGTTTAATCTATCTGAAGAAAAATACAACACTGCATAATGGATATTCTATTACTTAAGGAATAATAAACAATACTGTATCTATTATGAAAAATTCATGGCATACTCAGATACCTTTAAAGTAGAAAACCTTGACTATCTAATACAATGCACCTCTTTACTCTTTAGATGGGACTGTATTTGCAGCCAAAAGACCTCCAGATATTTCATACAGCATTAAACAGACACCAGAATCTGGCTGGATTAACATTTCCCATCCAAGCTCCTTACACCATAATGCCTGTTTCATTCATAGGAAAACTGTGGAGTTCTGGAGTGAACTTCCTCTGTGTATCACAAAGCTGACTGCCACTCATGGTCAGGATCTTCCCGCCCCACAATCAACCAAAAAATACAAATCTGAGATTTAAGGGTGCAGATTTCAAGTCAATTAATTACTTAAAATCTAGGCACAAATTTAAAATGCCCTAGGAAAACTCATATATTTTAAAAAAGGTATATGCCTAACCTTTGAGAAATGAAGTTACTGTCTTTCTGACATGTATACATATACATACTTGTCAACGGGACTCATTACCCATGTCAGAAGAACACATACAGATGGGTTCACAGTTGCAAAAAGAAGACCTGAGCCTCACTAACAACATTAGAAACCACACAAAATGAGGACTGAACATTCCAAACTATTAGAGACCACTACAGAAAGCTAGAATTTTCTAAACTAGTTGAAACATAATACACAGTAAATGAAATACCTTGTTCCAATGATGCTTCCAGAGCACAAGTTTCTGTTTTAAAGAATTTCAGTATTGGAACTCAGTAAAAATAATGCATCATGCATTTAATGTTTATGTTAACTTTTCCTGCTTTTAATACAGTCACCTAGTCTCAAACTACTTTAATTCTGCCTTAAAAGTCTTAAGGAAAAGAAAGATCAAGTTTGTAAAGGTATTTTTTACTTTTGGGGTGGTGTTTTCTTTGTTTGGTTGGATTTTTTTTAATTTAGGAAATACCATATACTGATATTTCTTTGCTGATTATTGGAAACAGCTGAAACTAACACAGTCCCTTTTTGTTTACATCTGCATTCATAAACTGGCATCAAAGACACAGCTAAAAGGCTGGCAGTGCTAGAATTCAATTTAATGCCAGAGCTTGGACCAGTAAAGGAGAGATTTTCCTGTGTGGCTTACCAAAACAAGGCCTTCCTGCACTTGTACAGTGCAAAAAATCTCACTAGTGCCCATAAAAACTGAGATCCCTGAACATAGTAGGTTTTTCAAAAGAGATGTTGTCGCATATTGTTAATCTTTATTTTCAAATATAGCTAGAGGAAGAGGCAGCAATTCACATAGTCTACCACAGCATTAACCAGGAGAAAGTCAGCGTTGGGGCTGGCACACTCTGGAGCACTCTTGCCTGCTTTTGCCCATTGCCACTAAGAGCTACTTCTTTAATTGTTTACCTCCTTTCAAACAACATGCATTTTTCTGCATTCCTGTGCTTAATAATTATAATTATAAATCAATATGCATTAATAAGTGTATAAGAGCTTAGTGGGCTTGCTATTTATGACACTATAAAATACTCAGGTTATCTGAAAAATCCCAAGAGGCTTCTATTATCTATTCTCCAAATCATTTTATGATTATCATCTCATAATCATTTCAGAAAGAAACAGGCAAAGCAGATTTGTAAACATCTATTCAATTTGTCAGTATTGTAATTTGGAATTTTCTCTCCCCTATCCCACTACAGATATTTAAAAATAATTTCAAAATCAATCTTCTGCCCAGGTTACAGAGCACAGAAAGAGGTATTTTGGTTCAAACATGCATGGCGACATGCGTGTTAAGGGCAGTAAAGCAGCCAGCTTTGCATAAACTCAAATATAAGGGCAGCTCTTACTGAACAAGAAGCATACCTTTAGGTGTCCCCCAAATGTCTTGATGGTTGATGCTTCAATATAAGGATGATTAAGAAACCACACATCCTACCAAAATACTGCACTCTAAAACTTGGAATAAATTCCTCTTTTCCTAGCTGCAACATTTCGGAGCAGGGCTTTAGCACTCCATTATTGTGAATGTTTTTTGGCCCAAGGCAAAAAATATTGACAAAGTTCCACCTCCAAGACAGTTATTGTCTCTGTATACTTGATAGCAGCCTTCAGAAGTTCACCTGCCAGTATTAAATCTTTGGTTTGGGTGAGACAAGTAAAAATTTGCTAGCATTCCAAGCCATTTTACTGTAGCAGCAGCTAAGGCAGCAAATCAAATTGTTCTTTCAATTAAACCAGTTCAGTGCCTTAGAAAGGAAAGATCTAGACCTGCCCTTCTCCAAAAAAAACCCTGCAGTTTATGTCAATTCTGAAGGTTTTACTACAACTGAGAGGAAAAGGCTCAGATGTTCTTATTCCGGTGGTCAATAACCCACGTCACAAAATAAAATGTGTTTCAAGCCATTTGCATGTAACTGACAGTCTTTGCTAGAAGCCTGTGACATTCAAGAAGGCCAGAGGTCAAGGTCTGCAAGGAGGCCATCACCAGGTTTGAACTTTCCTGTTCTCAGCAACATGCATCAGAGGATTTGCTAGAAACTGGCAATACACTGGACTGTATCAGAGAGTAGGATCAAACAATGTGTCGTGATAATGTCCCACATTTAAGTAGGCCAGAAAGAGCACTTTGTGAGGTACTAAAGCATCTCAATAGAAAGAACTCAGACAAGTAAAACAGGAGTCTGATATCCAGGGCCTTGTAAGAGCAAGGAAAGGAATGGAAACCTCATTTGCAGAAAACAAGTATCACCATGACTGTACTGAGGCAAAACATTACAATACACATTTAGCTGGTTCTGACTGAACAGCAAAAGACCTTACTTTATTACATCCCCTGCACGAAGATATGTATGCAAACACACAGCAACTGCCCCACATACGTAGAGTTTGTTTGCATGTGGGACATGGAGTGACAGGAATGATCTACCTTGCTCTGTTCTCCTTTTGAGTTGTTTTTGGTTTTTTTAACACAGCTTTCACTCACTGTAAGGATGGGGAAAATAACAAAGATGACATCTGATAACAGAATATATGTAACTGCCACTGTACCACAGAGGGGGCTTAAAGAACTATATGGCAGGGTCCCTTCAAATGAGATGGCCATGGCTACACAAAGACAAAAACCAAATGACCCCACAGGGTAATCTATCCAGGTTAGAGAGGAGGTCATTGCAGGGGCACTGCAGAAAGGCATGGACTCTGCATGGGAAAGCAAAAGAATGTCAGAAACCAGAATTCCACTGGTTTTTACTTCAGAGACATCAAACTCTTTCTCTGATGCTTTTTAAAAGAAAACTTTAAGATATCACAGCACCAGGCCAACATCTTAGTTTGAAAGAGAATGTCAAATCCTGTACTCTTCATGTAAACACTTCGTATTGCCATCATAGCAGGAGATGGGAGACAACTCCAAATCAATTTACATTCACTCTACTATAAACCACTTTTTCAGCAGCTGCCCAAAAAGGTGGCCTTATATTCAGAATTTACAGGTACTGTCACCTGCTCAGGATCAGAAATACACTAGATAAGTTTATGATGTCCAAGCTTTCTCAGAAGTAAAGCCACCCCTTAACTCTCACTTAATTTAATGGAGGTTCAGGACACTCAGTATCTTGCAGGATCTTGAGAGATCTCTTCCCCTTTTCTTGCCCCAAATTTGCTCAGCAGATAAAATCTAATTGTATCTCACCTACTTTACCAATATAATATTTTTACCGGACAATTTTAGTGTGTTTCTGAAAATGTTCCATTTCTCTTTTCTAATTAATATTTCTACCATCCTCCTCTCCTTTACCATTTTCTTTATCCCTTCATTTGCATACACAAACACACACAGACTCCCCCATGCCAAAGGCAGAGGAGTAAATCCAGCTTCTCTTCACTGATTATGGGCCTGGTTTTAATTTGTGCAATAGTCCTTTTGATAACAATGCCTAGTTAAAACATCCATTAAAACTCTGTATCAGTCATTTAATGGAGGAAGAATCTAATAGGGTTCCACTGGAACTCCTCCATTAACTTTTAACAGAATTCTTTCTTATAGTCAGTGTTGTAAAACAGGGATATTTCACAAATTTAAGACCAGTCTCATTCTCCATGGGGTGATAGTTAGGTCACCGCTTCCCAATCTTTTTTGGGTAACTACATCAGTTCACCATTTCAGTTGCAACAATCAGTCTCTTCACAACTTATTAATTGCAGCTTATACTCACTCACTCCGAATCACAAAGGGCCCTGAGAGTCCCAGTTGCACAGCTGGTCATAATGCATATAATAATTGGCATAGCCACCAGTTTCTAAAAAATGTGTATTACCAGTCATTAAGAACAAAGGAGCAGGCCCACCACCATAGCTATTGATCTGCTTAACTTTTATTCAGGAACCTAAACTCTCAACCACTGAGATGAGTTTGTGTGTAATTAGAGATCTTGGGAGATCTGTCTAAAAACTACATGTTATCTCTACCGGTATATACAGCAGTTATGAGAAGAAAGAACTGCTGTATAGGCACTATCTCCTTCCACACTGAGGTGTATTGGGAAAAAACAGGAAACAGCAAAACAGAGACCACCTTCCTGCACTCATCAGCCACTCTATGCTGTTACAAGATTGTCATCTTGGCAATTTTATTATGCTCTTTTGTAAGTAAATCTCAAAATCTTTAACATGGAAAGGGAACTGCTACTAAGTTAATTTTACAAGTGCCAAAACTAAGGCGCACGAAGAGAGTTCAGGTCTTTTAATTCCCAGCCTTCAAGAACAATGTTGAAGGCACTGGGAATTGGCAGTGTTCCTTCAGGACTTGCTTAAAATAAGGGAATATTCTGGTTCCTGGCCAGACTCTGAGTGGGGGAGGTACAGTTTAACTCTCTAGCATGACAGATCTCCTCCAGCTACAGAAGCACGAGGTACAGGTGCATGTGGGAAATGAGAAGGGATTTACACGGGAGATTCCAGCCTGAACAAGTGAATCACCGTAATGGAACAGGTCAGGACCCCCGACTTCCGCTGTCGACTTCAAATCCCTGTACCCACAGAAAGCAGGGGAAAATATTGTCAAGATTATCCTCCTGTCACACTTTCAGAATTAAGAATTTCATTAATCACCGAGGAGTTCAAAGATCCTGTAAATCTGATTCTGTTCGTGCTTTCACCAGTCTGACACTGATGTAGCTGTGAATCCATTGGCTGCAAATGAGGTACCCCAAACTGCATATGCGTAACTAAGAGGAATCTAGTTCATAAATGTTATGATTTTCTCAGTCTTAACAGGCAGTTTCAGTGAACTTGAGCAGGAGGCCTGAAATCAACATGGCTTGTGCAGCAGAGCCTCTTCAGAAAATATTAAGAATGATGGAATTTTCTTCCCATTACACTCTACACAAGCAAAAAAAAAAAAAAAAAGGCAATCAAATGTCCCTAAGATACATGTGGTTGTATACACACCTTTCCCATGGAATAGAATCATTCAGCTTTTGGCCTTGTGCTTCATGATACACTGAACTAAGCAGACGTTTTACTACCACCCCACATAATTTTACTCACAAGTTTGTTTATACATAAATAGACACATACACTTACAAGTTTTTCTCAGGCTAGATAATATGCCCCAGAAGTACAGAGAAAAAATGGCAAAAGATGAAAGAACAGTGCTCTCTTTCTTCACCACTTTTATTATTAAAAAAAAAAGACAACAAGGAGAGGTTCTTGGAGCATAATTTGTTTGTTTGTTTGTTTTATCCACTTGTTCATTACTTGCAACATTAATAAAGAAACTGAAATTACTCCTAGGAAAAGGCAGTTAAAAGAGGAAAATGGAAGATCAAGTTACAGACTTCTTAATAAAAAGAGTCTCAAGAAAATATATTATCAATAAAGAACTAATTTTTATACATCCAAAATCACGTAAGCTCCACCTAAGCTTTTGGAGAACTTTTTCAGCTCTCTTGAGAAGAGCATAACCACTGGAAAATGCAACCACTACATCTGAATGGAATAGTAGGGGTTGTTTTCTTACACAGGAAATTTGTGACAAGAATCTATCACAGGAAAAACTTAAATAAATCTCAACTTAGTCACTGACTCTTAGGTTACATCAGGATTACACTATGAATGCCCTTCAATCTATTTTCCACCATACAGCTACACTTTCATCTGTCCTTCCCTTCAGCAGCTTACCACCCATTACTGCATCCTTGAAACTGTACACTGTGACTGTACATCTCAGCATCTCACTGAAAAAAGTGGCAGAAATAGTAGCAAAATAGCAGATCCCTGGTGCTCCTGAATCAAGAGCATAGAGAGAAAAGCTGGTTTAGAGAAAATCCAAGTCATTCTTTGAGAATTTTTTCTTTGAGAAGCAGGGAAACTTAGGAACAGATTTCAGGAATAGATTTCTGTGCAACACTTCAGAAGGATCTCAACAGATTGGAGAGATGGACAGAGAACTGCCTCTGCATTTGGCAAAGGAAGGCAAATGCAGAATCTTGCACCTAGGGAAGAATAACCCTGGGTACCAGTACAGGCTGGGGGCTGACCTGATGGAAAGCAGCTCTGTGGAGAAGGACGAGGGTGACCTAATGAACAACAAGCTGTCCATGAGCCAGAAGTGTGCACTTGTAACCAAGAAGATAAATGGTATCCTGGGGTCCATCAGGAAGAGCACTGCCAGCAGAGCAAAGGAGGTGATCCCCTCTACTCAGCCCAGGTGAGGTCACATCTGGAGTGCTGTGTCCTGTTCTGGGCTTCTCAGCACAAGAGAGACTTGGAACTCCTGGACCAGATCCAGCAGAGGGCAACAAAGATGAGTAAAGGACTGAAGCATTCCTCTAATGAGGAAAGGCTGAGGGAACTGGACCTGTTCAGTCTCGAAAAGAGACAGCTGAGAGGAGACTTCATCAATGTCTATCAGTATCTGAAGGGAGGTTGTCAAGAAAATGGAGCCAGGCTCTTCTCAGTGGCACCAGGCAACAGGACGAGAGACAATGGGCAGAAACAGATGCAAAGGAAGTTCCACCTGAACATAAGGAAGAACTTTATTATGCAGGTGGCTGAGCACTGGAACAGACTTCCTAGAGAGGTTGTGGAGTCAACTGGAGATATTCAGAACTTTCTGGACACAATTCCATGCAATGTGCTCTAGGATGACCCTGCTTGAGCAGGTAGGTTGGACCAGATGACCCGCTGTGATCACTTCCAACCTTACCAATTCTGTGATTCTGTGTCATATCCTCAGTGGTTTAGCTTGCTAGGCAAAGTCGGAGTCCAATAGGATGAACTGCTGGTGCAAGAGACATCAAAACTACTTCAATGCTAGCATGGCAGGTGAGGACACCATTGTCTCCAACTACAGAATGGCACATTTCTACAGGAACTGCATCACTTCAGAACATTTCACTGTATGCCTTTATAGCAGCCAACACTGGTGCTCAGGCAAAAAGCACTTCCAAGTAACCACTTTTAGTTTGTGAAAAGAGGGGTAGCTAAAAATCTGCTCATTTCTAAGAACAAGCCCAGATGCACCTGGTGTAGATTGCCAGTGAAAGCAGATTTCTACTACGAAGCTGAGATTATATGGTTGTTCAAGAACATATTTAGTGCAGGTAGCTCTGTTTGCAAGGTGCAATGCAAGCTGCTGCAGGTTAAGCTCTGGGTGACAGAAGTCCCTGTCAAGAGGCCGTGAACTGCCCACACTCTGCATAACCAAGGGCACCTGTCCAGGTGACCGGGCACTCAGAGACTAAGAAGGAGCTGATGACCGCAGACTTTTGCACACTTGGACCATATCAGTACAAAAGCCCAGGGTTTCCTTTGTCTCAGGCCCCTCCTCAGAGGCATTCAGCTTGAGTTGTTATTTTGTTATTTAGCTATTGCACCAAGATTAAATTATTTGAAGGATCTGGACATCTGAGACTCCGCTATAGGAGTCTATAGGAAACTATAGGAAACTTTGGGTTGAGCTGGTCTGACTCTGTGTGAGGTGTGTAGCTGTGAAGGGGCCTCAGTCCCAGCTGAGGTACAGTGCTAGTGTGACTGTCAGAGTGGATCCTGGCTGGTCAGATAGGGAAGTTTACTTAACAAAGAAGCAGCTGAGGAATGCTGATGTGTTCTCTCTGATGATGGGAGAGGTAATCCCCACTGCTGTTGGAATGGTGGCTTTCAGCAGAAGGGCAGCAGCAGAACAATGGTGGTAGTAACAAATTTTCACAGTTATATTTGCTACATATTTGGTCCCTGCAAAAGTATCACAGTGGTAACAACTCTGTAAATTCACAGATCTTTGGTAAGATGCATATAAAATACAAAATATGGAAATGGGTAGGGTGGCATATGCAGAGGAAGAGGATTACAGAGATTATACATTTTTGCTGAATTTTCCTTGAAACTGCTACACATAGTATTCTCCAGTCTAGAAACCCTCTCTAGGAGGAGTCAAAATTCTTTTTTAAAGTGCAAAGCATTGCACAGATGCTCCTGGTTCAGTCCTTTTCTACATACTAATGTTTCCTTTCTGTGTGTTCTTTCCATATCGAAAATACAGTACAAAGGGACAAACCTTGAAAGATGTATCTGATCTATGCAAAAGTTTAGTTGGAAGTACAGCATGTGAAGGAGTGCTTTCCACCTGTAAATAGAACAGTTAATCTGGGGAACTAGGCCATTCACCTGAGGAAGTGAACCATACTTCATCAGGATCTACTAGAAATTGGGAACCTCCTAAAAGCAGATGCTGCTGATTACTTAAGGGAAAAGAAGGAAAGAAGATTAATGATAAAAATTTAGCTCTGGCCCAGGTAGATAATGGATTAGATGACATGTTTATTTGATCATCCAACTAGGTTTTTATTTCATCTACGTGATCCCTAATGGAGCAAAATAAAGTTCAAATTAAGAAGTAGTCTTTAAGTGTAACATCACTTAGCAAAATACAATATAAATCATATGCTACATACTGCCTGTAACAGAATACCTAAAAGTGATAATTTTTACAAGAGAGGATGAGAAAAAGCAGTTCATCATGGGCTATCAGGGAAAATGTAAGTTAGATGGAAGTTGCCTACTCTCAAGGTATATGCATGATTTTGTGAAGGACAGAGCACTGAAGAATCTGTCATGGATTGCAGACTATACTCCTAGCCCTAAAGACAAGACTTCACCTTTTGAGTATCCCTCTTTACTTTTTGCTCCTTCATCATGACTGCCTACTTTGGGGGTAGAGTCTGCGTTCAGTGTTTTTAAACAGCATCCAACTAATCCTGACTCAGAGCCTTTAGACAACAAAATGTTTGTTTCTCAAAACAAAAACAACAAAAGCAATTTTACAAATATATAAATGCAACTTATACACAAAGCCAAAGACTGTTTAGAAATCCAGGATTTAGATGATCATGTGATCAGCTACCTTTAATTCAAATAAACCAGGCACAACCATTCAAGTGTATCTGATGTTCCATTTGTCTTAAATACAAAGTCACTCCCACTACATTACTCAATCACATTCTTATCACTTGAGCATTAACTTCATTCTAAGATTCCATTTCAGTACAAATAAATGCAGCAGACCAGTAGAACTGCCAGAGATATGTGACTATAGGGCTAACTTTAGAAACTTGTTTCTTTTTTTTTTTTTTAATCTTCCTAAAAATAAAGGAAACCTACCAGCTCTAGAGAGCACCAAAGTTCAGAAGTACAGAAGAATGTTTCTGCAGGTTGATAAAAAGTTCATGTTACACAGGATACAACCACTCCGTAAATACAGAGACCAAGGAGTCAAAAAAATGAAGTACAGTTTATTGGATACACCCCAACTGCAGAAACACCTGTGCTAACTACATCACTGACACAGTTTAAGTGCAAAGTGCACAGTAATCAGACGACAAAGTGTTAACAGTCAGTGAGTTGCTATGTAATTACTGTTGCATCCAATGGAGTTTCCCAGTACTGTATGTGCTGCAATGTTCCTGTTATTATGTGGTAACTATCAAATTACCATGTGTCATCACTGTAACATTAGGTTGATCCACTATGGAAATTCATTCTCTGAAACAGCAGTCTAAATTCTTCATTTTGTCCCTCTGGTGATGTGGACAGGTATATTACATACTGAGCTATACAAAAGGTTAGAGGACTAGGTTAGGCACTTCATAGATTAAACCTGATCAAACAGCCTGATTCTGCCACCTTTTCCCACTATGAGTTTCACCACTCTACTGCAGATGGGATAATACTTGACAGGGTACTACTATCTGTCCCAAAGCGATCATTTTCTCCTTAAATTTCCTGTAAAACCAACATCAACTTTCTCTCCCTACAGCTAAAGTAGTTACCATCTTTGAAAAAATAGAGTAGAAAAGCAGGTTTTGCTGGCTGTAAATGGAGGGGAGTCAAAGATGTCAGGAGACCGATTTACACTTACAGTATTACTAATCTATTTTACTGAGAAAACATACAGAAAATAATACTGTGATGGGAGGAAAGAGTATTAGGTGGGGGTTTTTTTAAGGGACAAACAGAAATAGATACATCATGATAAGCTTTGGTTCACATGGTTTCTGCATCTATATTTCTGTGAAGAACAAAATTAAAGAGTTAGAAGTGTTTTGAAATAACATCAGGAATACACACACAAGTCTTGGAAACAGCCCAAGTGAGGGAGCAAAAAACTTCAAGTGTAGCTCTCAACCTGGGAACCTCCCACACTACAACAAACTCATTAGCAACTGCTAACAAGCCACCTGGTGTGAGCTACATGATAAGTGAAAATACGATGGCGAGGATGTTATGCAAATGCTTATCACCCATCAGTGCGTTCACTACAAGGAGTATTTTGCACACATATTTTACATTAACACTTGGAAGGTGCTCAGATGTTATGTGATTGGAAGACCACGCAAGATCCCGCGCAGATGACACAGTGGCTTCAAGGGCACAGGATTGTTCACTATTAGCTTCACTGACATCTAAATAGGTGCACAGCCAAATTTATACACAAATGAAAGTCAAAGACATTAAGAGGACAAAGACAATTGGGTAATTATGTAAATAAAATCTGAAATATTATAAAAGATTTATCAAAATGAGGACAGAGTCTTTTCTTACCATGATTAGTTAGCACATAGCAGAATCCCTGAGAAGACAAGCCAATTACTGTTTTGCACTTAGTAGAGCAAGATATACTGCCTCAGGAAAGTAAAATTTATCGACAACCACCATGTGTCATCTTCACCAGGATTGGCCTCAGGTTTGCAATTGTGTTTGAATTCACAGAGAGGTAAAACACACCTTTCTGAAGAAAGGCCTGGGGTCTCAGAAAAACCCATGGCAACAAATATTTTCTCTGCAGAACACTTCCACCTCAACAGCTGCAGCATATGTTTGAGTTTTTTAAAACAGTTCATTAATAGATAAAGGTAGTCCTCTGGCTACATCTGGTAAAGAATGGCTTGAAGGTAGCTTTTTCCCAAAAATGGTTCTCTTCCCTTACCCTTTCCACTTTTTCACAGAGCATTTCTGACCATTTGCTACATCTCTGTCAATCTGCCAGCATCTCTGTGGCTCGAGATTACAGCACTGGAGATGCATGCAATTTCCAAGTATCAGGAACTAACAGCAAGTTATCAACTGTATGGTTTATTGAAAAATCATGCATTGTTGTCTCTTCAACAATTTAACTCCAGTCTTCCTCAGTACCTTCTAGAATCTCTTGCAGAATCCAGCTCCCCTTCTGTGTCAGTCATTTTGAAGCTGTTTAAAAGGGAATGGCATTCACTGGAACCAAATGACAACTGGAAGAACTTTTTGAAAGCAATTTCAACAGAAAACCAGAAGCAGGAAATGGAAACAGATTCATGTCCTCATGTTACATCTAGGTTGTTCTTACACTGTCAATTATAGTGCCTCCAAATCACAAGTGATATTGCTCTGTTTATAGTAACAAACATTGTGGAAGGAATAGTGTACACATAATTCAGGAGGTTTCACCACTGTGTCCTCTAGACCCGCTCTAAGGGGACGTAGTAAAGTAGCAGAATCATACAATCACATGATCATAGAATGGTATGAGTTGGAAGGGACCTTAAAGATCATCTGCTTCCAACGCTCCTGCCATGAGCAGTGACACCTCTCACTAGACCAGGTTGCTCAGAGCTCCATCCAGTAACAGCTTCTCAGCATTGTTTGCACTACATATTGCACCTCAACAGCGAGACATGCAACCGATCAACAAAACCATAGCCTTTTACAAAGTATTGCTGTTCAAGATTGACCTTTGGTTCTAAACATGCCAATGAGATTGAATTCAAAAATATCTGTTTTATTTAACTTGACGTCACATCTGAGAAACTGCCCTCCTACAAACTGTTTCTCTACAAAGAACTTCTACATGAACATGCAAGAATTGCTGACATGCAATGGCCAGCATCTCCAGCACCAGTATCTTCCCAAACACTGCTTTAAATAAAAGTTTTGGGACTGACGCTACCTGAGTTGCTCATGGGAAGTAATGAACCAGGCTTGGGAGAGAGAGAACAAGGCCTTTATCTCTTTAATTTTGTATGCATGATAATGTTTTTAACCAGTAAGGTCATACCTGCATGCAATGACTGACAACTTTTCAGCTTGATTCAAAGCAAACAGCTGTTGGTTTGATTGCCTAGCAACTAAAAGTTGATGGATGACCCTTAAGATGGATAACTACCATAAATCACCTCATTCAGACTCTCAGGGAAAAAAAAATTAAAAAACAATGGTTTTCATGACATTTGCTGCACTCCATAATGTGCCATGATAAATTTGGCTGCCTTATGGATGCACAGTTGTGGCTGTTGAAATTAGACACTTTTGTTTTCTGCATTCTGCACTTCTTGTAGACTCCTCTGTAAGGTGTGTTCATATTAATATACTCCACTGTCAGAAGAAAGCAGAATACCAGAAGCTACTGTCAGTCACCACAAGGCAGGGAGAATCTGTATTGAATCTCTGCATCACCAAACAGCTTTTAATCAGGAAACAGCAGTCTTATATCATAGCTATGGCACTGGGCTACATGCATTAATAATGGTTACAATATATTTAGTGTAATGACTTGACCCCGGTCAACATTATTGATGCTGTGATTAATATGAATTTGATAAACTGCTTCCTCTTTGAAGATATTTTGCATGTTTCTCAAGCAAGAGAAAAATACTTTCTATGTATGAGTAAATATAGCAGGCCTTCATAGAGGCATTCTGATCTCAGCTGCACAGGTGTAAAAATAGATTACTCAGGATTTATACTAGTCCCTGAAATTGAAATCTAGACTACAAGAACCAGGGGGGGAGAGAAAAAGAAGGGGGGAAAAAAAAAGATATTCTCATTTTCATCTCATTAACAGAAGAAAAAAAATTCAAACCCACCAAATCAGGATTCTAAATGGAAGGCCATATTCCTCCCAGAGAGTGTTCAGACAGAAAGGGAAATTCCCTTTTATTGTTCTAGATAATAGGATTTCTCTGTTTGTTATGTACAGAATACATAGGCATTCAAAAACAGATGTTCATAATTGCTTCCATTGTTTGGATTTTTTAAAAACTCTTGAGCTTGACTATTCATATGAAAACTCTTGCACTGAATTTGGTTTATGACAGTAAAGAGATTTCTAGTTTTGTTTAAAGAAAAAAAGAAAAGGACATAGTTTGGTGCAAGTTATAGTATACCCTTGTGGAAGTGCTGCCTTAAATGGTAGTTTGTGAAGAGTTCACCAGGGAGAAGTCTGGTAAATGCTACTACCTTCCTTTTAGTAGATATGTATGACCACATGAATAAACTGCTGTCCAATGCAATTTTTTCATATGTCACAGTAATTCCAAACTTGAGGTCGAGAGGGACCCCAAGTTATGATCAGAGGCCTGAGAAAGAACCCCAAAAACTGAATCAGTGTGCAATGGAAGGCAACAGCAGAAATCAGAAATCAGATGGAAAGAGAAGATAAGCAATTTCACATTGGGAGCAGGCAGTTACCTGAATGAAGTAATTGGGAGAATTACCTGAACAAAATACTTGGAAAAATAATGCTAAGGGAAGAAAGTTTCAAGGTGGGACTGAGGTGTCAGAACATGTGGGGGAAGCATGCTTGACATTATATCTAAATCTATGCTACCAGTTGCAAGAACTTCTCCCTTTTCTGAAGTCAGTTGAGCATTTTCTGAATTCAGGTTAATTCACTCCTAAAAAATCAAAAGTCATGTTCCAAAGAACACTCTAATAAATTCTTCAAGTACACTGGCATGCTTGGTGGTACCAAATGAGAAATAGCACTTAGCTGAACCATGCTTTCAGATTTTCAGCAGGTTGTAACCAGTTTTCCAAAACATATATTCTGAAAATACGACGTATGTGTTCACCTGCAACATCTCAATCTACAATTCTTAATTTTACATAAAACTGGAATGTAAGCACAGTACACATGAAGTTCTTAAGGTCTGCTGCATTTCTCAACAACCAAGAAAGTTGATGTTCTACCAGGTACATGCACAATTTACTGGATGCTCCACTTCCCCAAGATGCCTCAAGCAGTAAGCGAATATGTAGTTTAGATGCTCTTTGTCTCTCCCAGAAGAGATAAACATGGTAAAGTAACAACAATAGTTGCAATGCAAGTTATTTTGATCTTCTGAAATTTCAGAACACAGCATCCTATAATCAATATTTTGCATTACTCAGCCACAGTACCCCTCCAACAGAGAACCTAACTCGTGTAATTCACAAAAACAAGAGGCTCAAGTGCACCTAGATATGTTTAACATAAAAGCACTTACACACAAATAGCATTCAGACACAATTGCTATTTATTGTCTCAGCTTTAAGTCTCCCATGCCTCTGTGAAGGACCCACTAAAGAGGAGAAGATGGCATGCTGGCCCTTTAAAACTGAAATGCTTGTTTCCTTTCTGTAAGAAAAGTAAATCATGCTATAGTGAGTGGAGCTTTGAAAAAGCATCCATCCATTAAAGTTCATGGATCCTCGTTTCCAGATTGTCCCTCCCCTGGCTGTGTCTCAAGTTACAGCCTTGTACAATCCAAGTCTAAATAATATTCACTATGATAAATGACACCATAACTCCGATATCCACAATCAATCTTTGCTTTAAAGATACATCCATCTTCAATAATGTTGATGGGGATTCTGTAAAATGGGAAACGTGACTGTTTTCCCGACCTCCTAACAGTGGGGGAAGGAAGCTCTGAGTGATGGCTGTCAGCCCACATCTGGCTGCAAAAATAAATTAGCCTTATGTAGACAAATGAAAGGACCAGCCCTGACTAGAAAACAGCCACTCCTGAGCAATGGCTAATTTATAGGACTCCTTTCTGGAAAGTTCCTAGCTGAGGCTACAGTCTCCTTAGCTATCTCTTTAAATGATATCTGATGCTGTAAATAACTTCAGTGTGGTAGGAACTATGCAAAGTACAAAGAGTGATTTGGTGGGGGAAGGGGAGGAGACAATAACTTTCTCACATTCTTTGTACATGATCAAGATGCAAAATTCAGCCACTTAAAACGCATTCGCACAAACACACACAAACAAAAGTTTTGTTTCAGCAAATGTTGTTATATTTTGAAAATACGCTCTTCTTTGTTTGACAGAACATTATTTTCTGCTTTAACTCCTTTGTCATCTCCCGGGCTGCAGTACTGAGGCAACTACATTACAGAAATTAAACTATTCAGTGCAAGCGACACCTTGAGGTTTGGAGACTTTTTTATTTTTTTTTTCCTCTGTTAAATGCTATCAACTTTTCTTTCTTCTCACCTTGCCCCCTCTAGCTGATAGACAAGTTTCATGAGTGCGGCGAGTCCCACCAGCTCAGTTCATCTATGCAGGTGCTATGCAGCTCAGATGTCGTGAAGTGCCATGCAGAGAAACTACCCGCTGTATTTATTTCAGCACATGGTTTCAGAATAACCAGAAGGAGAATTTAAACAGGAAGGTGGAAGAAGACTCCCTGACCAACTCACTCACTGCCTTACACAAAGCACAAATCTCTACCTGGGCAGAGGAGAGTGGCTACCCTTTTCTCACGACTGAAATGCTTTATTACCTTATTCTTTATATCTTTGACCTTGTCCTGCTGTAGAAAAACGTAGGACTTTAATTCTTACAGCGCACAATATATGGGATTTTAAAACGAAACAAAAAAAAAAAAGAAAAAAAAAAAAGAAAAAAAAAGAAAAGAGTCCTTCCAGGAGGGGTGAGGCAATGGATGAGGGAGCAGCCCGGTGCATGTTATTTCCGCACAGTGCCCGGCTGGCACAGCACCTGGGCATCACAGCCCCCGGGGGCAGGTCCAGCAGCACTGGGGAGGGCTGCCGGCAGCAGTGGTGGCAGCGAGGGTTAATTCTGTGAAGGTTGAAGGACTTACAGTAATGCTTCGAAGACAGAAACATCACAGGCTTTCCTGGCAAGAGGCTCACAGAGGGTAGGAGGGGACTGCGAAATGAACTCTCTCAGGCTTTGTCGTGTGCGTTTCCCAAGGCCCGGCCTGGCCCCTTTGATAAATGACACATGTCATTCTGTCAGGGGCTGACACTGCAGCTGGGAGGGCTGGTGATGTATGGCTCCGCTGAAAAGGAAATCAACTTTTTGGCACCAAGTTAAGACTGTGCCCTGTGTAAGGATTTTGTTTCTCAAAAAGTGAAAGATAGACTTAGGATTTAAAAAAAAAAAAAAAAAAAAGTTGAAAAACAGATTGAGCGACAGCTTACACTTAACATAAATTAACTCGGTAATGGTGAAATGTGCTAGCCTGTGATAAATAAAAGCTACATTAGTCAATTATTAATCACACTCCAACTTGTAGCCAAAACCCATGACTTAAATCTGAGGCCTGAGCTGCCTTACAAACAGATAAGACAGTGTTTGATAGATGTCTTGCATAGTGTAATCAGGAAGGAATCAAAGGCTTAGTGGTTTAACCAGGGGGGGTGTGGAAGGTTCTGGAAACTGAGACTGGGTAAAGTGGATAACTGGATTGAAAGCACCCTTTCACTGGGGATACAGTATATCTTTTGACTGCTTAAAGAGAGAGAGAGAGAAAAAGAGAGAGAAGGGGGAGAGAGAGACATATCTGAATTTAGTTTAATCTTTTTTTTTAATATATACAGGAATGTCTCCAAACTATATCTCCCTCCCCCACTTCCCACCACCACCACCACTGTGTTAAATCATTTAAATCTGATCACTATTAAATGGATTCTCACCGAGACATCAAGTGTTTCAAATATGATCGTTTTGCACGGATTACAATTTAAGCATTTTATTTAAACGAATGAACTCGCATCAGGCTGCAACACATTCATGCAGATACAAGCTGTAGAGAAAAAAGCACAAAGCTGCATAAACGAAACGATTCCTATTCAACCAGACTGTAAAGACAAAATAAAGGATTTCAGATAGAAAGGAAAAACCTAAACATCTGAAAACACAGGGTGGGGGGCGGGAGGTGGGGGTGAAGAGGAAGGGATGCGGTATCTAAACCCCAGCACTACGTCTGTGTGAAAGGCTGAACTCGCACATCACCTTGTTGAGATGCAAGCACAGAATGCCTCTGTTTTTTTGTTTATACTCTGTCTGCAGGGGAACATGATGGGCACTGTACCCAAAGGTGACTTTCTTTCCCTGACCAGAGAGACAACTAGCACCACACAGCACTACAGTATCACGCCTACATGTTCCACTGACCTACAACACTAGCCTAGGCTTTCTGCAGGCCCTCAAGCCAGCGGTGACAGGACATGAGTTTCACCATTTTCTTCCCCTTGTAGATGCTCTCACACCTCCTTCTCACCATCCAGAACTCTGCGTAACTGAAAATTAAAGGTTTCATGTGATATATACAGCCTCGAATGGAAGAATTCCTTGGAAGAATGGTAGCCTCAGGTCCTGATCTAGCAACGGGCTGTACATGGGCGCACCCCTGTGACTGCACAAAGCCAGCTGCTGGCTCAGGGGTTTTGCACCAGGTGAGTTGCCTTCTAGCATCAGTTGCATGTTCGCCAGCAATTACCAGAGAGCAACACTGGGATGGGGGCTCACAAAAGCGCCAGCCCCTTCCTGATTCAGGCCTTAATGAGCACTGCTATCAGCTGGAACACGGTAAAAATGTTTGTTTCTCGATCAGTAATTTCCATACACTTTACATCATTTCTAGTGATGTACCAATCACACTGGCTCATCAATGACTTGGTTAACTCTGCTGAAGCTTTGGACATGGTGTGTTAATTGCAGTACTGCACAACAGACTTGAGTTTTTAAGCCAGACACAAAAAAGATGCAAATCCCAACGAGGAAATTAAACATTTACACCATCAACCATGAAGGACTTTATCAGACAATTTTCCTAGCCACAAAAACATTGCAGAAAAAACCTCCGACCTTTAAAAAAAATATTTAACTTGTTTCCCTTCCCCTCAGTATGTTACAACTTTATACTACAAAATACGGAAACTTTTAAATGTTTCTACACGGGACAGCATCCTACATTGCTCAGTGATGTACACACACCAGGAAACAAATTAGCTTTTAATGTTAATCAAGTGAAAGCGCATTCTTCAGTTTACACATGCTGTACATGCTAGGCTTTTTTAACAGTACATAGAGAAAAATAAAATACGAATCATCTACAACTGAAAAAATTACACCACCAGTTATACTCAATTTTTAAAGTCTCTATACTTTCATATGCGTGTATGTAGGTACATTTAACCACATGCATTCCCTTGCCCTCAAACCTGCCATCAGGATTTTACATTACAAAATAATATATGACTGTAAAGTAAAATATTTCTTTGCATGGTGGTGCGGACTTCCCAGTAGACCCAAAAAACAAACCAGTTTCCCTCAGCTTTTAGAAGGAAACTAACAGTTTCGCTCAAGTAAAATCTCAGGTAATCTCAACCCTCTGAAAATGACAGCAGTTGTCTAGATCACAGCAGCAATATACCCACTCACCAACTTCAAGGTGGTGCAGAGAGTGCTTAATTGAGGAATTTAAAAACAACGACTGAAAAGAGCACAAATTTCAAAGTAAATGAAATAGGGAGACCCTTTGAAACCCAAACTTCAGTGACAGCCCCTACAGAGAGTACAGCTATTTTCTCAAAACATGTAAAATACAACTATAGAAAGAAAGATAAGGAGCAAGGGAATGGCGTATATTTAAAAACATGTGCACATTGCCTGGTGTTTTAAACTTTTGCCTTCCTATTGCTAAAATATCATTTTTAAAGTCCATAAAATTTCAGATAGCGTGCAAAATGTTTATATATTACCAAGGTCTCCCTTTAAAAGGTTTATACTTTTACTTTATGACCTGTCCTTGATTTGACACTTCCGCTCATCAGAAAGGGATTTATAAAATAATCCTGAAGGTGAGGAACAGACATCTGTCAGGGACTGGCTGAGTTTCACTTTGCGAAATTTAAGAAGGGAGAGAAATCCTGTTAAGCTCTCTTTAGTCACCAATAGACATCAAAGGTAATAATTAAAGAAGACAGACGTCATAAAAATAAATTTATGTAGTTCTTTATAATGCACAAGCACTCTAGTGTGTAAAACATCTATTTGAGTGAAAGAAAATACAACATTCCAAATGAGCAAAAATCTGTTTTGTTTGAGGTTTTTTGCCTACTTGAGTAACGTTTTGAAAAAAAAGACACCCAAGTTTAAACTAAAGTCTTTCAAAACCTTTGCCATCTGTGGGTACATGAACTATGGATGACCCCGAATGATTTGCACTCTGCTCAGAATCCCTTAGAAAGCACGGGAAAAAGTATCATTAAGAATGACTGATGACTGCCAGTCATGGTTGACCTCACCCAAGCTTTGGTCTCTGCCTCAGTAATAAGCTGTCCTTTATTAGCACCAACACTCCATAAAAGGGGTGTGTTTAGTCACAGGATAGTGGCCTTCTAATGCTCATTGCTTCTCCCTGAAAGATTGATTAGTGCTCATTTTTACTGCCTTCACAGTATATACAGTGACAGTGCTGCAGAGTGTCAGGGCCTGCAATATTGATGATAAGTACAACTACAAACTAGAGGTTTGGAAAAGGCAGAGTACTGGGAGTTCACTCTTCTTTTCAACTGGAAAACACTGCCAAAACAGAAAGGACAAAACACAAGCCTACCCATGAGCTACGGATATTCTGGTAAAGATAAAATGAGGCTAGGGAACTCCCTCTCCCCGAATAATAGACATTTAAAACACAAAACTTAAGAGAAAACATTATTTTTTTCATTTTGTTTTGAAAACACATAGGTATTTTTCCTTTCACCTACCAGATGCTAAGGCAAAAAAAGATTTCCCTGAAATATCATTCTTGTGTTTATTTTATTTCAGAAAGGCTTTTCAGTAGTGACGTATAGGGTAGGGGAAAAAAAATCTCTTGCAAGCACAGAAAGTGAATGTTCCTGATTTGGAAGCTACTGCAGTGACCCCTTGCAGCAGCATGTGCCTCTTTGAGGGCAAAAAAGAAAGGAAACATGAAGAAAACATGTTGGCTATGTATCACATTCTGCACAAATCTTCCTGCATTAACATGACTCCTCTGCAGCTTTTACTCTTACATTTGAAGTCAGTGGGATCTATGCAAATTCCTTCAGTGAAATTAAGATCTGGAGTATAAGCTGGCACCATCAGGGGAAAAAAAAAAAAAGGTACTGTAGAATCATGCGATGTAGTATGCAATTGCATGCGGTGCAAAGCATATTTTAAATAGAGCGAGACCCAGACATGATCTTTGCAAAGCATCAGCATCACAGTGAGGAAAGAGCAGGTAAGGATTCATGAACTTTTTCAAATAAAGAAACTGCAACCTGAATACATTACTTCAAAAAGCTATGCCTTGACTTGATTTGATCTAAAAAGAAGAGAATTGAAAACAGCCTCTTAAATTGCTGTTTTAACCAGAGACTTTATAGCATACAAGACCAGCTCAAAGTCATACTACAGTAAGTTTAATATGAAACAACTTGTCCATATGGCTCTTCCTGAGAACGAGTTATTTCACATGTTACAGCAAGATAGAGCTGAAAAAAAGCATGTTTCACTGTTACTTTTACATAGCTGGGAACTCAAGCACAGCAACTTCATACCAAAAATTACTACAGCAAGAGTTTACTGCATTAATAATAGGATGCCCTACTGCTGTGACACATTCTGTACTTTGAAATAAATATTAGTCACAATATTTAGGTTTTAAATTCATATACTTTAAAGCTGAGCTGCAACTATGACACTTGCAATAGTGATGAATTGCCAATAAGATCTATTAATCATTTTGCAAAGAGCTTCTTTTTTCATTCGGTCTGTTGTATTATCTTAACAATATCTAGCTGTAAGTAATTTAAAGATACTCTTCCTTAAAAACAAACCAAAACAGAAATACTAGCACTTGAAAACTGGATGTCAAAATTCACATTCACACTTTTGCATTGAATTACCATCTTTTCATTTCAGTAACCGGGGTTACTTCCAACTAAGAAATATTTTCATTTTAAAACAGTAATAAAAAAACCTTGCTACATGTCTACACACTTTATGAGACATCATGGCCCAAGTCCTGTGTCATGAAAGTCAATGGCGTACTCTTTCGTGTACTTCTTTTGGGTTTTGGATCAGGCCCAGTCTGGAAAGCATCCATTCTTTTCATTCACTACCTTTCACTTTTTACATTTAAATAACAGTGATTGGAGGGGGAAAAAAACCAACAACAACAACAACAACAACAACAAAAAAAGAAAAAAAAGAAAAAGCTGAGTAGGAGAGCAGTAATTTTAAAACAGAAAAATTTTCATTAAAAAATAATTAAAATTATGGCTTATTTTGAAATGCAAAAAACTACTACTATAAATCTAG